>JALPQI010017195.1:0-30609 GCA_025490895.1 Thaumatotibia leucotreta
TTACTTTAAAACGTGATGCATGAAAAAAGGGTCGTTCATCTTTTGGTCTAAAAATCAAGTACAAAAGTGATTGTAATTTTATATATCAATATTACATCTAGCTATTTTATTATAATTTACACAAGCATTTGAAAATACGAGCCTTTGCCTAAAAGTTGACCGTCGTTCATCTTTTGGCCCGAACACACAATATTGGAACCATAAATTGACCAGCAAATATCTCATAAAATAAATATAAATAAAATATTCTTTATAATATACACAATAGAGATATTAGTCTAAAATCTATACTGAAGTGAATCAAGGAAATAAAAGCCATTTTCGATTTTTTACGTAATTGAAAGCTTAAATTTTTGAGGGCTATTCTTAATAAGGATCCCATATAAAACGCGATTTTGGCGCGAAGCGCAAATTCGACGACCGCTCACTGCTTCGTGCGTGGCTTAATTGTCTGGCGATATAGTGCTGCTGCGTGTGAGAAAAATACTCCCGGGCGTGTAAAATTATTCCTAATTTAATTATTTGCATTTTTAGACCTATCAGTCAATTTCTGGGTGGCAGTCATCTATTGGTGCTTTTACCCTTGTATAATTTTCATGTTGAGTATTTTTGATACCTATTAACTATTTTTTCCCTGATGTACTTTTTCACGTGATATAATAGGGGTAGTTTGGTACCATTCGTACGGGGAACATTCATACATTGCCCATATTTCGATTGTGAAAACACGCTGAGACACTAGCTTTGCATGGAAGACTCCTTCTGACACGCATATTTATGATACCTACGAAGAATGATAGTCGTAGGTGTTCTGGTTTCCTTAAAAAAATCGTTACTTTGTTTTAGCTAAGTCAAAGTATTTTCGATGTATCTTTAAATGCATCTATCTGTATCTGTTCTTATACTTGCTACAATTGCAATATTTTTTTTCGTATCGTATAGGTTAAACATAGGTAAAAAAATGTTCATTCATCTTTTTCCAATTGTTTTATTTTATTTTAATTCCATGATTATATCGTGTGGGGTACCTTCATATTACAGTCATACAAATATAAGCAGACTCAGGCTGTACGAATGTACCCCACGTGAGCTGACTACTAAGTTAAAACTACGCTATTAGCATAGCCGAATAGGTGGTCTATTTAGGTGTGTTTAATTTATTTTTATTTGAATTACAGTTCTTTTTTTACAGAACTAAAGTAGGAACTATACGAATGGTGCCAATTTTCCCTTATAATCTATACATATAATAAAGCTGAAGAGAGTTGAAAGTTTGTACATCATCATCAGCCCAGCTCAGTCCACTCCTGGACATAGGTCAGTTGCTTTATGTATTAAATATGATCAAATCGCTGTTAGGAGGGCTCCTACGTAAGTCAGCCTGCCACTTGGCTAGAGGACATCCCACGCTACGTTTGCCTAAACGTGATCAACACAATTATGTGGTCAGCCCATTGCCACTTCAACGTGCTAACTTTCAGCACTATGTCGGTCACATTGATTTCTGGCGGTTCACTTTTCAGAATTCTATTTTTCAGAGAATCTTTTGAGCATGGCCCTTTCCATAAAACGTTGAGCGACTTTAAACTTATGGATTAACCCCACAGTCAGTGTCCACATCTCGTCTCCGTACCTCATAACGGGAAGGACGCATTTATTAAAGTAAACACTTTTGTTAGATCGAATCTGCACGTGGAAGGTAATTATTAATTTAATAAATCGTAAAATTACTTGTCTTTCTCCATCTAGACATTCTAAGAATTGGGAGTATTAACACATCGTAAAATTACACACGGGGTCACCTTAGCTGTAGCTATTAAAATTAGGAATAAATTGGTTGTTACAAATGCCACGAACTAGTACTTACCTATCTAGATAAGACTTAAATTCGAGAACGAGGCGAAGCGAAGCCAAAGTCGAAATGTACCAATACCTAGACCTACGAGTACAACCCACCCACCCATCGGCCCACCTGATTAAATGCAAACATGTGCCAATTGCGAACACTAGCTGCATTTCCCGTTACCTAAGACTTATTGATTCACCTGAGTTCAGAATAGTAATCTTGATTTTCATAACAAGTCTTAGGTATAGGTTGGATAAACAGTGCCTTTGTATTCGTCTTTTCGGATTGTCAGTTTTTAATACATAAGTAGAAACCAATTTTTAACCGACTTCAAAAAATAAGGATTCAATTCGACTGTTTTTTGTTTTGCATGTATCTATGTTAAGTACCGGATTTTAATTTTTTTTAATCAAATGGATATATATAAGAGATGGCCCCGTTGGCACCAAGTTGAGGTTTGATTTAAGATGGTATCATGGAGAAATCGGTTGAAGTCGGTTTTAAAAGCTATACAGGGTGGCTGGTAAGTATACCGACAAACTTGAAAGGTGTATTCCTGAACACATTTTGAGGCTATAATTTCATATGAACTTTTCTGGATTCGGCTTAGTTTAAGAGATAATGACAAGTTATTCAAAAAACTATTTTCATCACAAGTCACTGAAAAATGCCTGCACGATTAAAATTCTTACACTAGTAGTTTTCATCTCGACATACACACTGATTAAAGTTAGAGAAAATGAGGAAAAAGTTTCAGAAAAATGTTCAACAAAAAAAAAATATCAAAAACCCTGAATAAAAAATTCTTTCCCTACAATTTATTACTGGTCATGTACAAAAAAAAACAAAATATCAAAAAACGGAATAACCAAAAAAATTTTTTTTCGTAGCCAAAATGGCAAACACGGAACCCTTATAGATTCGTCATGTCCGTCTGTCCGTCTGTCACAGCCGATTTACTCGGAAACTATAAATGCTACAGTAACGAAATTTGGTAAGGATATGTGTTGTATAAACCGCTACAGGATTATGATACTCAATTGTAAAAAAAACATTGGGGTGGGGGCCCTCCATACATGTAACTGAGGGATAGATTTTTTTTTTAGTTGTATATAAGCGTGTGGGGTATTAATAGAAAGGTCTTTGAAAATGATATGAAGGTTTATAAATCTCATTTTAATTTAAGCAAATCGTTTTCGAGATATCAGCTCTCAAAGTCTGAAAAATGTGCCCCCCCCCCTCTATTTTACAAACTACGCGATATAAAATACAAAAAAAAAATATGTTATGCAAATTAACAAACTCTATCAACGATTTTTGGTTTGATTAAATTATCTCCTATAGTTTTTGAGGTAGGTTGATTTAACTGTATTTTTTTAATAATAAATTGATAATGGAATGGAACCCTTCGCGCGCGAGTCCGACTCGCACTTGGCCGGTTTTTTTGTTTTCATACATCGCATCCTTAAATAATCATTTTTGTTTTGACGCCTACAAAGCAACCTGCTGAATCGAACGTGAATAGAAAAGAAACAGAGTGGTTTCTATTAAGGGGCTTCCCCTATGTACATAATTTAAGAAAGGTGCCAATGAAATCCAATTAAACATAATTGCTGTACCTACACCTACCTACTTAAGAGAACATTTCCAAATCTCGTTCAGTTAAGATTATTGTTAAGAAGGAAAATGAAAAAAACAAAATACCTACCTAATTTGAAATCAAATAACCCACAGCAACTTTGTAAAAATAGCATACTTTCCTAAGCATTCGATTTAATTTACAAAAAGCGCTTTGAAGATAAACTGGTCAAGTGATATTTGTTTGCTTAGAAGCTCGCTGAATAATCCATTTCCTTTTTTATTTCTTAATTAAAAACATCAAAGTGGCTAAGTTTTATCACTCGTTTTACGAGATTGCTTTTATTTTTTGGAGCAGGCATGCCGGTATCATACATTCGTATAGAGAGACGCTAATCAAAGAATAAATCTCCTGGCCGGTAGGATTTATTGCGATCTGAGATTTGTTTCTTTTGTTTAAGCTAAAGGCTCCACCGGCAGCGGGCAGAGCACGCTCGCTATAAACATTTCACCGGGCCATTACAGAACCCTGCCGAGAAAATGTCTCTTAGTTTTTGCTTTAAAAGTTTTAAAGGAATTACTCCTCTTTCCTTGTTTGTTTCGCGCGACACAGATTGAATCATGGCACTTGTATTCTTAGCCTCCCTCGAATTGGACAGATCTTTAGGTGTTTTGTGCATGTTATGGTTGTCCTTTGTCTTTTTCGAGAGATAGGTTATCTTGGCCCTTTTACAACGGGAAATTAGATTTTGTACGCTTGATTGGCAATAAATTGTAGAACGCAATGTCCTCGTGGAATGTGTTCTTTTATTAGCTGATAAATTGGTTCCCAGCGGTGGCGGATGTTACGGCGGAATTACATTTCGATTGTCTTTTGATCTAAAGCAAACGTGAAAATGAAGGTAGGTAAGTAAGCATTATACAGTTGACTCCAGATATATCGCAGCGACCATGGTGCTCACAAACATCTGAGCAAGCTTCTATTGTCAGTACATGTTCAGATATCCTGATTTTTCTGTAGCCATTGTACGGTGGCCGCGCAAGGCTTCTTAGGTACTTACCTTCATCTTCACATTAGAAACTTTGAAACCTGAATCTGGAAACTTTATATTATAAAGTTCGCAGTAGGTTAAACGAAGGTTACAAACTACAGGAAGGTTTCAACCGTACCTACGCAGTTTTGTAATCGCACGCAATTCGGGCAGTTTTATCTGACAAATTTTATTGCCCAGTCAAAACTTGTCAGACTGTGGGGTATTTTATATGTGTGGACTAAGTAAAGAAGATACTTTTACTATAGGCCTCCAATGCGTTTATAGAAAATAAGTTTCATTTTGGTAATTACCTCATTTCATTGCATTGTACCTACTTACCGTGCGCTTGGTGACGGCAGTAAGAATACATTTGTTACCAAGAGTCGACTAAGGGATGATAAGTGTCAATGAATATTGCTTTTTAGAAGATTGATGATGGGCACTAGCATCATAATATACATACTACTGCGATCGCGATTTAAAAAGCTCTTTACAACGCATATGCTTAAAAAGGACTCTTTTTTTAATCGTTGGCTTATGTACTTACAGAAAGTCATAATTACCTGCATGCGTGCAGGAATGAATTTGGATACCTACTACGTTTGATTTTTCTGCACGGTCTGGTTGGTAAGGCTGAGATTGTCTTTTTCCTCGCATAATGCATTACAATAGTGTATGATATTCATGTTGTCTTGAAGACAGTGTAGGCTTTTTCTTTGACTTGAATCAAAATCGTCGACACTAGTGAACTATCCAACATACAACACTTGTATCATACATTTTTTTCTGTTGAAACGGTTAATAAACCAAGCAGTCAGTACTTATTTGATAAATACGGCCAGCTATGCAAAGAAAAGCCAGAAATGCTACCTTCCTCAAATGAAGTGATGTTTACGTTTTGAGTGTACGCTAAAACTAAAAAAATACTGGTGAAATTTGAGCGTTGAACGTTCCTGTGTGAATACACCACTGCATACCTACACCACAAACCGCTCTAAAAACATTTCGGTAAACCGCAACGCGGTTATTTCTTTTGCTGATTTTGGCTTCAACGATACCATTGACGGGGGTATTTTACCCCCTTATTCATAAACGTCTGCTAAAGTTGCCGATTTCTAAGAATGAACTTTCAACAGTTATAAATTAATCATTATGGGTAAGACTCCCATTTTTTCGATAGTCTTAACATCATATTTCATATAAGGCTCATTTCCAAACTGTCAAATGTTTATTCTTAGAAATCGGAAACTATAACGTAGCAGGCTGCTAAGTATTGTTTGTCCCTTTCGGTATTGTCAATATGTCCACAAGAGTGAAAGGGACGAACAAACATAGTGGCTTGTTAAGTTAGGCGGCGTTTATGAATAAGGAGGCTAATTGGCTATTAAAATATGTGTTCACTTTCATAACGATGAAGTCGTAGCAGATATCGATTTTTTTGAAGTTCTAAAGTGTTTGCAACAATAGGCTTATATTACAAACGACTTTTAATATTGAGGATTCCGCATTTAGTTCACAAAATTTCCTCCACAATAAACAGATTTGCTTAAAACTTGAAAATATTGCATGTTTTTAGCGTGTCTGGCTATTACGAGTAGTAATGCTAGAAAATTGGAGGGTGTTTGCCGGAGCTTCAAATAAATTAAGTTATAAGTTCTAGATGTAGCATTGACATTTTAGTATCGGTGACGTAAATTACAGTGTAGATACACTCAGTACAGGCCACTCTAGAACCATGTCAAAACAAAGAGTAAGAAATAAAGTAAGAAATTTATTTTTCAAGCTACATGTCGAATGTAACGGAAATAAGGATACAAAATGATTACACGTAGTTAACCGTGTATAAATTAATCTTGTTGTATCACAGAATATATAAAGTAGTTGTATAATAATTCTCGAGTACAATAAAATATTCTTCGATTTCGTAATAAAACACTCTACGTAGGTATCTATGTCAGATTTTCCATAATTACCTCCGAGGATAAAATTTTGTGTTGCAAACGTGACTAATAAAAAGGGTGAGTGAGTACGGAAGCCCGATAAATCCCCCGAAGGCGAGAGATTTATATTTCTATTAGAGAATGTCTAGAGATACTGAGGTAGGTGACAAGGCATAAGTTACCCAACACCGACTCGAGCCAACCACTCTAATATTGACCTCTTCCAAGAGTCCAAAGGGACTGTAAGTGGGAAGTACTAGGTTTTGTGGAAAATTGGCGGAGTTTAACTTATCTGGAGACGAGAATTCTCATTGCGAATGACCAGCCGTACTGTTTTGCTATCATTAGCGTACCTATTAACATTATTATTCATTAATTATTTATACAATGGTTACTTAACTATAATTACTGCTAGTCTCCTGTTCGTTGCCGTCGTGATTTGGTTTCTACTTTTCAAGGGGAGCTACTTTGTTGTGCCAATATAAAAAAAAATGGCCTCAAATATACCTATAAGTTTCTTTGGCAGTCGTTGCCGGCGTACGGTTGATTGACAAAACATAATTATTCAGTACCTACGGCAATGTTTGATACTAAATTTGATTGAGTCTGTCCCTTAGAGTTTAGAGTATGGAATTTAATCGGATCAGTCATTTGTTCTCTTACTCCTGGGTGCTTAGCCAAGTTGCCAATCGCTAACGCTTAGTAGCGTATCGTAGTTTTCCCTCTCTGTCACTCTTTCACATTAGTGCGACAAAGACAGTTAGCTGCTCTTTCGTTTACGACTGACGATTAAGCGTTAGCGATTGGCAACTTTGCTAAGCACCCTGACTATTTGATTTTTGCGGTCAATTAGAGGAAATACGCAATTTTCATTGGTTTACCTAAGAACTCTCGCCTGCTGTCGGTAAACTAAGGGAATAGCTGCTATGGGCGACGAAGGAATCGTGGTTTCCTTAAATATTTGAGGCTCCGTGCTTGTTCGAGCGCGTTTAACTTAACACTTCCAACGCCCTTCCAAGTGTCTCATTCCGTTCAGAAATTCGTTTGAGGAGCATACATTTGGCGGAGATAAATTAAATTTGAATTAAATTCAAATTCTATCTGCTTGTCAAGGCGATATATTCGCGAATGATGCGGAGTGATACAAAAGGGAACAAAATCTATGTTCTTTCATTGCTCAATCCTAGTATAATGTAGCCTTAAGTAACTCTGAAGGAAACAATATAACATTACCTATACCTAGCTCTTCTAACGAAACAACATGAATTGATCAGCTTGCCTACAAAAACACCGTTTTGGCGTAAATTAACTAAACAAAATAATTGTTTCAAAATAATTATATTGAGCTTCAATATGACTATGAGGGTTCTAAAACTTCTGTACACTTATTGGAAGTATAGATATAAGTAGAAACGTAAATGAAATATTTTGTCGCGAGTTTGTGTTTCTGTAGCACATTTAAATATTTATTATACCCCTAATTGCGAGAGGGACCGTAAATTTAAATCAGACAAAGACTGTTCAACAGGTCTATTTGTTTTTCCTTAGTGTAATAAATTCAAATTTCAATATTTTTCCGTCGCCCCGCGTTCGAGCCCCAATAAAGTACGTAAGCCGGGCGAAGATAGAAGTGCCCAATTCTTTTACGTGATGATTTGTAGTTGGCTCGCATTAGTGGAGCAGATTTGGAAGTGAAATCAAATAAACGGTTGCGGATTACCGGCCAGGCGTATATTTACTGTTCCTTATTACCTCTATGCTACCTAAACTTGTATTATATCCTTTATCAGGCCCTTGCATTAACAGTAAATAAATACATGTTTTTCATTTCACTTGCCCTCCTTGACATAAGATCTAGGTGTAATTCCGGTATATTGGTATACAGCATGTTACACCACCCACTGAAAACCTTGAACGGGGTGATTTGGTAGGTGATACTGAATAAGTTTTACTATGGAGCTAACCCAGAAATCTCCTAACAAATATTGGCTCTTTCATACAAAATGTTGATATCGATCGGTCACAATGTATGAAGAAGACAATTTTCTTTTAGATTTCGTGATTGGCCCCATAGTTAGTAAAAGTTGTTCAGTATAGCCTACTAAATCACCCCGTTCAAGGTTTTTATGTAAAATTCGGAAGAACATGCCCTGCTGAACGAAATCCTGGATCGGCACCGTCCTGGTAGGTATTATCATCATTATCATCATCATCAGCCTATGATAGTCCACTGCTGGACGTAGGCCTCTCCTATTAACTATGCGTATAAACGCATTAGGAGGTAAATGCCCATAATCGCCATGCTGGGCAAGCGATCCTAGTACTATAGAATACATTTATATCCACAATTTCTCTCAGAAGTAAGTAAAATATTGTTTGTAAAGTAGTCTTCACCAGAGTCGCGTTTTATAAAGTTACAATTTACAATTTTGCTGTTTGCCTCTCTTTCTAGCCAATATAGAGCGTTAGGGAGGGAAACAGTGAAATTGTAAAATGTAACTTTATAAAACGCGACCCAGAAGTTGCGAACAATTTAAATAAAGGTTTGTAAGTATTTTTTTTTTTTTTTTTTTTTTTTCACAACGTAATAACATGTATTAGACATGTTTAATCGTATACAAAATATTGTATATAATGTAAGTATTGATATTTCGTCACTTCTATCGGCGGCACTTTAATAGCGAATGGCTGCTTTATCAGGAAATCTTTTGAATGACAATGGCGATATTACTCGTATGATGATATATACTTCAATGTCTGTCGTTCAAACGTAATGGTAAGCTAGTATCACTCAACAATATACCGTTGTAAGACTTGTAAGCCTGGATTACTTAAACGGCTAAATTATCTTTTTAGCAGCGCTGTCGTGTGTTCCCAACGGTTATACAAGGGTAGCAGTCGTGTCTTCAGGAGGACCAGTTAATTTAAGAATAGAGTTTAGAGAAGAGTCATAAAATGGTAAATTTAAATATTAAACAACAATGCTAAAAATCTGTTTATATCATTTGAAATTTTATTCAATGGGAATCTATTTCGTTATTAAATAAATAGCGCTACGCTGTTGAGGCTAACCAGTAACTAGGTCTCTTTTGAGCTAACGTCTCTTTTTCAGTTTTTCGCTAGTACCTGTATTGAAAGTATCAATAATATCGCCTTAGTTACTTCTACAAAATGCAGATCTTAGTGTAGGTACTGACTGAGATTCACACTGTTTATAGGCACGAGCTAGCAGAGTTTCTAACTAGGAAAAATAATTATTGGATTATTTATTTCGTAATAATAATTAGGGTTGTACTTGGTTTATACTCAAACTTGTAACACTAAATTCCGCCTCTTAACCCATTCAGCATTAACTACGACACTACATATTATATCCACAAATTTACGAATAATTTTCGTTGCGAAGCGGAAAACTCGTGTTATCAGCTACGGCGTAGCGCTACGAGCGTAACGTAGGCGTAGACTGCGGCCCTACCGCGAAAAACAAAGTTCGTAAATTTCGAGGATTTGTCATTCTCACTCTAATGATGCCTTCGTTACGAGGATTTTTCTCTGTTACTTGAGTAACAAGTAACAGAGAAAAATCCTCGAAATTTACGAATTTCGATTTTCGCGGTAATAGGCCTGTCTCGAGAGCGATTTTTGAATGTCACCGATTGGTTTTTACCATCTTCACTGACGGTCAGTCGTGAGCATGAGTGTGGTGATAGTGTTGAGGACTAGAAGTTGGCACTAGTTAATAAAAAAACAAAGTAGATTATAACCATCTACCTACGAGTTTGAAAAATCCTGCGGAATCAATCGTTTCGGCGACGAAAATATCTGTGAGTGAGATTCAAAAATCATTTCTAAGGTTCGTAATAAGTGCCTAATTCACAAATTGTATATGAATCGACACATTTTAGCGACATTGGAGCCGGCTTGTTGTTTACCGTCTAATATACGCGCTACAAGATTCGACTAACCCGCACTCGGCTAGCAGTTGGAATATACTTGGTTTTAATTCCATTTCCTTAATGGAATTCACTCACTTTTCAACGATTCAGTGTCCACTTTTCTTTGATGCTCTTAAATGGTACATTTTATTCCTGACATCCACCGTGTAGCTTTGCGAGTATTAGGTTAGTGAGAGAATGCCTGAATTATACAGTGCCTAAAATATTGTTTGAGAGCTTAAGTGGAGTATCGTGACGAGTTACATTTTATTCGTTTTTAGGGTAAAACGGGACCAGGCTGTATCTCGTTAATCGTGACAGTAAGACAGTTGAAATTTTCAGATATTATGTAGGTATTTCTGTTGCCGCTATAACAACAAATCCTAAAAACTAGAATAAAATGTATATTTAAATGGACTCCCATAAAACAAACGAGTGTTTTTATGATAAATCGATAATGACACGGAACACTTGGTGCGCGAGTCTGACTCGCACTTGGCCGGTTTTTTTAATAATGTACTATGATGACATTTTTTCAGTTGGCGATTTTTACCTAAATAAACAATCTTCACCTATGGCTTGTAGTAGGTATCCTGGCTTTTGAACTTCTAATTAATCGATATCCTTTTCACTCATCAAGTCATCAAACCAATGCGCACATCAAACATACATTGTGAAATAATATTTTTTTTATATTTAGTTAGGTACCGAAGTTTTAAGCTCGTTAATTGTTAAACCGAGTTTTCCAAAATAACTTTAGTGAAAATTAATCAGATTTTCTTCAGTTTTTGGCCCATCATACCTACAGAATCTAATATGGGAAAAGGGAAAGTCGCACACATATGTACCTACCACCGAATGTTTCCACATACGTTTACAATTTCACACCCCAGAAGCGCTCTTAATTAACCTGTTCAGATAATTTTAAACGAGTTGTGACCAAATTAACTCTTATTCGCTTGTGCCCTAATGGGAGCCTGCATTTTTTTTATTATTTTTGCCTCATTATGTTAACAAAATATGATATTTGATTTTATTTACTTACATACCTAATCGCAAAATTAAAACAATAGATAGATATTAAAATTAGGTAGATATTAAAATTATAGATAAGTATAAGGGATTACGGTGGCTTGAAAACTGTTTTGTAGCTGTATTTATGTTTTTTTTGTGGAACAACTCAAATTGTTTTATTAAATATTTCTTTGAGTTGTATTTTTAAGTGGTAACGCTACTATGTACATATTAATTAAATTGAAATAATTAGAAGTCATATACCAAAGAAAAAACTGAAGTTTACCAACGCCGGCCGTGGGATTTGAATCCACGTCCTCAGCTTTCGCGTCTGATGCCTAAACCACTCGGTCACTCCAGCAGTGTTATTCACTAAGGAAACCGCCTTGACAACAGCGCTGTGTCAGCGCTGCGGCAGCGTCGAGCCTAAAAATGGGTATTCACTAATGCGTCGAGAGTTACCGCCTACAGTTCGACGACGAGCTGTTCTACGTTAGTGAATACCGTTTTTCGCAGCGCTGCGCTCTACGTCGAAGTGAAGGCTGTCTCGTCGTCGAGCTCGTTGTCGAACGCAGCGTCGAATGTGTGAATAAGAGAATAGCATAGCAGTACCTATCGGCCGCGAAAGCTGAGGACGTGGGTTCAAAACCCACCTCCGGCGTTGGTAAGCTTCGGTATTATTTCTTTGGTATGTGACATCTAATATTTACATTTTTGTAATTAAAAACAATAGTAGAATTCTTGTTTTAACACATTGAGCGCAGGGAACTCCCGAGGGGAGTTCTCTGTTGGAGGTCGATTTTCGCTACAAAGCGGAAAAATCACGGGATCGGCTACGAGCGTAGCGCGTAGCACTCGTCCGCAATGAAAGTGTTAATTTAAATACAAAACAAATCTGTAAATTCTGCAATGAGGTAAAACTGGTCGACGTAGCACTGGTATTGAACAACTTTATGTCAAGGTTCAAATTCAAATATCGAAAATCTTTTTTGACCTAATTTAACCTCTATAACTTTGACTTAAAGTGCCCATGCCCATGTCGACTACTAGTGCACAGTGTCGTGCACTCGTACTTTTACCTTAATTATCTACGATTAATATTTTATAGTTGGAGATTTCTAAGAATGAACTTTTGACAGTTATAGATTAAACCTTATTAATATGAGGGTACGGCTAACCGTTTTTCCGATAGTCCGATAGTCTTAACGTCATATATTATAAGGCTCATTTCTAAAGTGTCAAAAATTCATTCTTCGAAATCTTCAACTATACTTATTCGTACATGTTCGAAGTAATGATTATGCGTTCAATTGTTGTTAAGACAAGCATTTCGTCATATCATCATCATCAGCCCATGATAGTCCACTGCTGGACGTAGGCCTCTCCTATTAACTATGCGTATAGACGCATTAGGAGGTAAATGCCCATAATCGCCACGCTGGGCAAGCGGATTGGCGATCGCAGTAATGTGTCCACTATGATGACGCTGCTGCCGATCATCAATCTTTTATCAAATATTGGCCAGTGGCACTTCAATCCCTTAGTCGACTCTTACGACACCCGCAGGAGTTGGGGTGGTGATAAATGTATTCTTACTGCCGCCACCACACGGCAAATTCGTGATTCGTCATATAGTTTTTCATAAATATTTCCCGGGGTCGTCAAAATTTCACTCGGAACTATTTGGGGCTTGTTACTTGTATTTTGATAACTCGTTTATGCGGTCGACTTGCCTGGTCCCTTCCGTCGTTCTAGCTGAAATGATTGATTTTGACAAGATGTGGATATAATGGAATAATTGGATTTCAGAATGAGAATGAAATGGAAAAATGGGTAATACGATAAATGACGGCCTTTCGATGGTTATCTAATTTTTTTTAGGCTGTGTAACTCAATGTCGGTACAGAATTATTGTTATATCTAAATAGATTAATTTCCATTTGTTTCATATTTGCTGGTGGTAGAACCCCATGCAGGGTCCGCCCGAATAGCTACCACCGTCTTACTCGTATATTGATTTAAACTTTCACGATTATCACTCATATTTAAAAAAAACCTCCCGTCATACCCGAAACGTCAGGATATAATTAATAAACGTAAGTTTACGCGATTAAGACCCGTTTCTTTTTTTAAAATACCACCGCCTTACCCGTTAACCTGCCGCTAAATAGCAGTATTTACACTGCTGTGTTTCGGTTTGGGGGTAACACGGCCGGTGTAGTTACTGGCAGAGATAGAGGCAATTCATCTAAACCCTCAGGGTAGGCAGCGCATAGGCAATTTTTTGATCACTATGTCCATCGGCCTCAGTTCCTGCCTTCCATCAGGTGGGCTGATAGCACAGTTGTTGTCTACCTTCGTTACATAAAAAAAAAAGTTATATTACTTATATTATATTCATAGGTGGGTACCCAATTAATTTTTTATTTGGTTGTACTCAAAAAAAATTACGAAAACTGTTAATTAATTTAATGAAATGTAATTATATGAAATTTGATAATATCATGCTAATAACGATATCATTGTGCGAATGAAATACATACTTAACTACTGTCATTAATTGTTTGCATTGTTTTTTAAAGTCCAACTGCGCCATAATGTAAGTAGTCCACAACTTAAATTGACACGATAAATAACACTGACATGACCATGACACAGGGATCAGACCCATTTTTTTTAGAAAAACCTCGAAATAGCTAAATATTTTAAAATGCAAAACACTTTTTATGTAGTTTTCAATATTTTATCTAATTATTAACATCGTATTTTTGAATTACTCCATTAACAAAAAAATATATAGGTATACCTATCGAAGAACGAAAAAGTACGGAATTCGAACCGTTCTTTGAAAAGACCGGTATCCGATCCCTGCCATGACATATAGACAATTAGGTATGTACCTAACGTGAATTATATTGTGTGTTGAATTTTGAATGAAAAATATATATACTTATTCCTCATTTGCTAAGAAAATCTATGTATAAAGATTATCTGGGTTCTATATTAAGCTTCGGAATACGATGTGGTGTATACCGTATACCAGACCCCAAATGTACGGCAACGTCATATTAAATATTTTCACCTCGTATGCGGAGAGTTAAACATTATTCACTTATATATATGAAAGTATTAAACACACCTTTGTATAAGTTTTATCACTTTTTTTAATATGACTCACGTGTTCGTAGCGCAAAGAGATAGTTATAACCTTATAACAGGTACGGGAGCAAAAGTAAAAATCTTTTTAAGAGTAAAGAAACGTGATTTCCACACAAACGGTAACAAAGTGCACATTCGGGAACAGAGTTTAAGTGACCCGTAAAATAACGAGAATTCAAGTTTTCCACTCGGCTGCATTCAAAGAGTTTTGAGTTATAGACGTTGGCGAACCTACGTGACATTAAGAGAGCAAAAGTCGGCTGTATTTTACATTAACTTTCCGTTAAGACGAATCTAATTAAGAAAGTTTCCAAAAGTTTGGTCATATTATAAATGCAGAGAAAAGAAGCCAAATTCTCGTTCGCTGGCAACTGTAATAGTATTTTCTTCTTGCATCTTAGACAATCTTGTGACCCGGTATAATATCATAATATCCTTATTCCAGTTTATTTAAAATGTCTTGATAATACCAGACTTGTTTAAATTTTACCAAATCTACATTTAATCTTTTTGTCATAACTTTAAGTAACTTTTTATCAAGCTTAATACATTAATCTCGGAAATCGTCATGAATAAAGAATGAAATTTGGCTCGAAAGGTCCGGAGAAAAAGAATCCTCATATTAAAATTCTCAAAACACTTCGGATAAAAGTGTATACCGGCGGCAACATAGCTTTATTCATTGTGGCATTTTTATTGCGTAATAAGACAGAATTTAGATGGATAATCTGGGGCAGTAAACGAGGGAAAGAATACGATAGGCATGTTTGGTATGACTTTCCCATAGGCATAAAGACTGGGAATGGAATATTGCTACGTGCGCCGAGCGCGGGTACAGAATACATAATTAACCAGCACATAGAAAGTGCACTATCTTATGAAATAGATGTTTATCACATACGGATTGAATTTGCTTGAAGCAGACGCCAGCGAGGTCGGCTTGAAGAAATTTTCACACACATCATCACCAGTGATCGGTTTTTTGGATTCTCCCGGCGGGTCTCCTATAGTAACTTGAAAAATAAAGTTTAATTATATTGCCATATTTCTGTTTCATAAAGTATGCTTTTGTGTGTATAATACAATCATGTTAAATAAAATTTTATAGTGACATCCGTCATTTTTTTATACACGAAATCCCGCTGGGGGGAATCCAAAAAACCGATCATTGATCATCGTACATTATCAGCCTATGATAGTTCACTGCTGGACGTAGGCCTCTCTTATTAACTATGCGCATTTATAAACGCATTAGGAGGTAAATGCCCATAATCACCACGCTGGACAAGCGGATTGGCGATCGCACTAATGTGTCCACTATGATGACGCTGCTGCCGATTGGCATCATCAATCTTTTATCAATTAATGGTCAGTGACACTTCAATCCTTTAGTCGACTCTTAGGCCACCCGCAGGAGGAGTTAGGGTGGTACAAATGTATTCTTACTGCCGTCGACACACGGCCAGAAATTTTCACATCATCAGCCTATATTACGTCCACTGCTGGACAACGGCCTCTCCTATTGCGTTGGACGCATTAGTAAATACCCAGAATCGCCACGCTGGTTGAAGAAGCCTTTATTCCAGAAATAATATGAGCTGAAGCCATAGTTGGTAAACTCGGTAAGTTCATAGTAAGTTGTTTAGGCTACACGCCATTCTCGTAAAGTCAATCATCATCAACACTTACTAATCGCAGCGATTCGCTAGGTGAATAAAAATTATAATTTGTGCCTATTCACCATCGAGATCTCTCACTGCTACATCCCGTAAAGGTCTGAACCGAACAAAATAGAAGGCGTAAGTATATTAACATTTCATGGGTACCAAACATATCAGACTGTGACTTTTGAGCTTCCGCAGTGGTCAATTAGTCTACTTGAAGGTACTAAATTAATAATATTAAGATTCTCTACCTAAAAAAACTAGTGAAAATGTTTAAGAAATAATAACGAAGAACTAAGTAATGTACGTCTCTTGATACAGTTGAGATTGCATTGCTTTGACACAAAATATCTTTGGTAAGCATAATAGCGAGCGGGAATCACTGTTTCAAGCTGCTCGAATGCCTAGCTCGAACTAAAATACCCCTGGCACAGGCTGAAATTAGATGAAGTAAGTAAAAGCGATGAGGCCGGCTATCTGTAAGAGCAGCCGAAGCCAATCCGGCAAACCAAACGCGAATCCTTGTAATTTATATCAATTTAAGCTCTCAAATTAATAGCCTCGTAAAATTCCATATTTTCATCCTTGCCTCAGATTCTTTTGAACTATTTATTTTCGCTTTTTATGTAGCCACTGTGTTAGTGTGAAGATAAATTGTATTTCATGTAAAGCAATTATGTTAATGTAAAAGATGGAAAGGTGCCAAAGCTTAGAAGTGATTTTAAGAATCTGTGAGGAGGAGGAAGGAACTTTTAGGACTTTGTATGAAACACTAAATAAGAATTCTTATTTTTACAACAAATTATGTAACTTCTCTATATATTATTATACACACAATATATTAAGAAAATTACGTTATTATTTAGGTTTGCTGCAACTTTTTGCGACCTTTAGTTTTAAGTTCAGGGGAGCTACTATGGCCTTTTAAATGACACGACATGAGCATCACCCGGGGCCGTCTACCAAATTCGTAGCATTATCTTCCCGACTACTTACTTGATGGCACGATACACATCGCGTGACAGACTCTTTTAAACTTCCTAACAGCGTGGCTCGAAACGCTATGTCATCGTCGAGAAAATTATGTGACTGGAAAACTGAGAACTTTGCCAAAAAATCTGTAAGTTAAAAGCTGGACGCTAAGAGCTCTGATATATACTGGCTACAGGATGAGATTTTGATTATTGTTCAAACTATAAATATAGTATAACTATACGTAATGTAAACAGAGGAAAATCGCGTGTTTGTACCTGTTTTATCTTCTATTTAGGTTATGTATGAAACTAGGAACCTGGGAAGGACATTATGATGTAGCTAAAACAATGGTGATTCGTTTAAGTGCATATTTAGCATCGCACCTCGTAGTATCACTAGTATGTATTCTGTTTCGTAAAAAATCGCCAAAAAAGATTGAATGCGTAGGTAAGTAAGTAAATATTCTTTATTGTGCACCACATACTTAATTAAAATACAAATACAGAAAAATATATAGGTATTGGGCATGCACGTTATTACCTACTGTACTGTAAGTTCTTGAATTAATAATTAAGTATTTTGTTGTTTGCATCTTGAACATCCTAGCAAATCATGATTATCATATCATGAATACGCGGGATAAATGAAAAAAGCAACAGACGTCCTATAACTGCAAATGAACTAAATTATTTTGATAATTAAATCGATTCTGCCAAAACCTGATAACCTCTTATTTGCAGTAATAGGACGAGATATAGCCTACCCACCCGCTGCCGCTGGTATTCTTGTCTTTCTAATCTTACCTCCATCTTCTTCGATCTTACCCGAATTTAATTACCGTCTAAAAATTCTCTCAGTATCCCCCTATATCTACTATGCTTACTTGTACATTTTTTAGACGTTTCCAGGGCAAGAAATAACAAAGGCAGGCGTGATAATGCTCAGATTATACGGAAACTATCCACTTGTCTGGATTTATACGTGCCTCTGTTTTATTGGATGCCGGGAGGCATTAATTGCCCCGGGCGTGATTGGGCCTGGCATGTTTTTCTCCAATATTCACGAATACCTTTTAGACACATATGGAGTAACAAACTATTCTAAAGATTTTTCTAGTAACTGCGGAGTTTTTTACGCCACGTTAGTGGCAAATTGAAAAGCAATATTCCCTTTTACGAACGAGTTAAGAGTAGAGAAAAGTAAAAATTATTCTACCATCCAAATACTTAGCTATTCAGAAATGCTGTTTGTTAATGAAACTGAATTTTAAAAATAAATGATTTTGGAAAAAAATATATCAAATCGGTCGAGATACATGTGAGGTACCAGTTAGTAGCTGTATGTACCATGATTTTGCAAGTATCGGTTTCTCCATACGTAAAGAAGGCCATTGCAATCGTTTCAATAATAACTATGTCCGAGTGCGATATTAATGCTTTACGTATCGAGTAAAACCTAACGTATCCTTCACTTTCCAACTCCTGGGGCCCATTTCTCGAACGATAGTAACTAAGTGGAGTCTCTTTTTAATACAATTAATTAGATAAGGGCTTCCGCTTGTATTACAAGTTACAAGCTTTCGAGAAATAGGCTCCTGGGCAACAACGGCTACAGTTTACCTATACCATTTGAAATAATTATGAAGTTTAGTTATTACCTACCATCTAATACCTATGCAAGATACTGTATACTATCACGCTAAGCCAACACACACAAATGATTACATATATCTCCAGTATAAATATCGCCTAACCTACTGCTACTAAACCGTATTATGAGAAATAATATCAAACCGAAAAATCGTTGAAGGGTCGACGGTAACGGGCAATTGCAGTTCAGTTGGGAGTCGTTTAGTCAGCGTCAGCGACACGACAACGATAAAACAAGAGACAAGTAACTTTAAAGACTGCAGTTTTGACCACAAGTCCGTAAAGACAGTACAAACACGGATACCTTAGGTCCGATACATGTTAAAGTTGTTAAAGGATCTTATATTCGTGATAGATATTATTAGACGTTTTTGCAAACTAAGGGTCTCCCCCTGCGACCATATATAAACATGGACGTCTAACGTCAGCTCAAAAATGCCCCCAAAACCAATTGTTCAATTGTGCCAAGATGGGCAGGACACAGCGCTTTTCTTAAAACCGCGCATATCTCGGCGCAACATCTTTGACATGTTTATAGAATATAGCCAATCAGAACTTTAATGGACCAATGACAACTAGTTTTAAATGGCGGTTTAAGTTTTTATAGGTTGATATTGAAATTCATTACCGTGATGCATTGAAGAGGGGGTGACACTTGTCAACTCAGGACCGTTTTAGAAAGGCAATTTAGTATGGCGAGCGGCTTCCATGTTTTATTTGTTCGTAGGTCTCCCCAAATCAATCAACGTGGAATCGAGTTAAGCCGGTCGAAAAAAAGCTTTGTGTCGTCGTCATATGAGTGAAAAAATCCAAACTGCGTCGACCGAACCGATACTAGTCGATCCGTGTCGATTAACGTCTTTTTCGCTCTTATGCCGTCGGCATAAAGCGCTTTGCGCCCGGCTTAAGCCGATTCCGCGTCGTGTGATTTGGGGAGACCCTATACTTAGGTTTATTTCCATAAAAAAATGTGATCGTTTAGTGTCGTCTCATATTAATTATTGTTTTCGCTCGGCTCATTAAAGAGCATATCAAACGATCTAGAAAGAGAACATGTTTGGTGATATGATCCAGACAAGTGGATGATGCGTCGTCGTCGCAAACAGTAGTACCTACAGGTGCATGCATATACATTGAGATCGAACAATGACCGAATGTTCCGTCATAAATATCGGAACATTCAGAACACAACTTTATTACCAAGGCGATACGGAGGAACAAGTATGTTCCAATATTTATGATGGCGACTGTAGACTTAGCTTGCTTTTCTTTGGGTAAATAATAGTGATAATTTTATCTGACGGATATATCTATCCGGGGACTATGAAACAGAGGCCCTACCGCGAACCACGAACGAAGAGTTGCTTCTCTCTCGCGCTTGTGAATCCGTACGTAAGTGTGACAGCGAGGCAACACTGCGTCCGTAGTTCGCCGTTCGTGGTTCGCGGTAGGGCCTTAGGTAGTAAGTCTTTATTATTTCCTGGTCTCTAGCCTCCAAACAAAACAGCCTTTCCCGGCCACTGCTTACGGGACGCTACACTTCCATAAAGCCCAATGCAGTGGGTCCACTTTGCCAAATCATAATCATTAGTGCTTCGTAGTACGACGCACGACCTAAATATCCTAAAACGCGTGAAACTATTCACTGAGTGCTCTTTAGCCGGGCTAGGAATTCACTTAGTCGAATTTGAGCAAATGTTACTGGATATTTTCGTACTTATAAATATGCTGCACTTTGAAAACGGTTCAATTATGAATATTTATGTTTATACAACTTCTCTGCTTTGCCTTAAGGTTGACTGGTAGAGAATGCCTTTTGGCATTAAGTTCGCCTTTTGTACGTTAAGGTTTTATTTTGTGCAATAAAGATTAAATAAATAAATAAATAAAATAATAGTGATAATTTTATCTTACGGATATATCTATCCGGAGACTATGAAACAGGTCGTAAGTCTTTATTATTTCCTGGTCTCTAGCCTCCAAACAGCCTTTCCCGGCCGCTGCTTACGGGACGCTACACTTCCATAAAGCCCAATGCAGTGGGTCCGCTTTGCCAAATCATAATCATTAGTGCTTCGTAGTACGACGCACGACCTAAATATCCTAAAACGCGTGAAACTATTCACTGAGTGCTCTTTAGCTGGCTAGGAATTCACTTAGTCGAATTTGGCCAAATGTTACTGGATATTTTCGTACTTATAAATATGCTGCACTTTGAAAACGGTTCAATTATGAATGTTTATGTTTATAAATATTCATAAGTGAACCCTGTCAGCGAAGCTGGAGGTTCCGGGTTCGAGTCCCGGCGAGGGCAATATTTCGACGTTGATCAAGAATAACGCTGCATTTCAAGATGCTACAGTGTCCTAATTGCAATTCTAATAATGAAGCACTAGGATTCCAATTAGAAGCAAGTATTACCTTGGATTACAGCGTTGTTTATGATAAGCAACGATTTGTGTATTTATTTATCACAAATATTTGTTCCTTGGTCATGGCTGTCTATGATTTAAGTGTCTATATGCATCTAAGTATTATATATATATGTATACTCGTATATCGTCGCTTGTCACCTACATCACAAGCCTTAATTGAGCTTACCCTGGGAGCAAGTCGATTTGTGTAAGATGTCCCAAGATTATTCTTTTTATAACCTATTTATGTAATGTTTGAATGTAGCCTAGTCTGTCATCGATACGAAGACTGAATGATATTGTTACTATTACTATCAACAATGTCACAAACTTATTTATTACAATAATGTTATGTGTAGTGTACAATATATAATATTATGGTCTGTGGTTTAGTATATTTTGTATGTCGGTAGTTAGTTTTTAACAACGCGCACGTCACGCACACGCGCACGTACGTGCTGCACTTTCATCCGGTGTGACTCAGCCTTAAGACAAGGGCATTTCATTCCGCGTTTTCGATGCGTCGCTACTAGTAGGTACATGCACACGCAACCGGTATGGCTTGGCTTTTAGGGATTGGTTAGCCGCGATAAGGCCGTGAGTTGCTGTCAATCACAACGCTAGAACCTTAAGGCTCGGCCACGACATTGGTCTAAGGCGACCGGCTTAGCGGAAAACCATAAGTGTGAGAGGAAGTTCCCATATCGGCATCTCGTTCCAACTTATGGAATCGCTCGCCGCAGTAGTCTTAGCACATGATTGGTGCGACAGTATGTCGCCGCGAGATAGATCTCCCATCCTTTACTAGCTATATTAACAAAAGAGGGACAGATAGTCTATCTCGCGGCGAGACACTGTCGCGCCAATCCTGTGCTAAGCATACTGGTCGCCTTAGACCAATGTCGTGGGCGGGCCTTTAGGCAAGGGGATTTCACTCCGCGTTTCCGATGCGTCGCTACAAGTAGAGGTACATGCACACGCAACCGGTATGGCTTGGCCTTTAGGGAGACAGGTAGCCGCGATAAGGCCGCGAGTTGCTGACAATCACAACACTAGAAACTTAGATATAATAGTATTTTAGCCTGTATAATATCCCACTGCTGGGCACAGGCTTCCTCTCATAAATGAGAGGGATTGGGATATACCTACCTAGTCCCCATGCTGGCCCTAAGCGGTTTGGGAACTTCAGGTTTCCTCACGATGTTTTCCTTCACCGAAAGCTAATGGTAAATATCATCTGATATTAGTACATAAGTTTCGGAAAAATTCATTCAACTCCGGATTGAAAGTCAAACGTCTAAACCACTGAGCCGCCACCGCTCCTTAGATAAGAACACGAATTTTTGAATGGAATCGTTAGCTGCCGAATGCAGCCCAAGGACGCAATAGGTGAATATCTGAGCGTTTCAACCGCCTAATTTTGGTGGCATCATTTTTGCCGAAGTTTCTATTCGTTACAATGTGTTACTTTGTCATTTGAAGGAGGCACGGTACCTTATACAAATGACGAAGTATAACATTGAGACGTTTAGATACTTCGGCAAAAATGATGCCACCAAAATAGGCTACTTGACTCATATCAAATTTAGTGCAAAAAAATATTATTTTCTGTAGTATTTATTGAAAAGATCAATATTTTTCGATTACGGTCTATTAAAAGTGTTTGATGGGTACATATTTTTTATTGAAAATTTTGTTTTTTTATTTTTTTAATTTCGTACTCTGAAAACGCTGTCGGCCATGATGTGATGTCATAGGATCTTAAACTAACTTCATGTCGAATCTTATACGAGTGAAATTCGCCATGGACATGTAGGCATGTAGCTTTGCTGTGACATTGACATAACATAAGTGACATGTCAAATGTTTGTTTTCGGTTTGAGTGACGTTACACCACAGATAATTTAAGCATTAACATGGCTAGTATCGTTTTCGCCCGGTAACGAAAGTTTAAATTTTAAGTTATACTTATAATTTTGCGGTTTTCTAGGTCGTGAAAAAATATATTTATATTTTTTTTCCGTTAATCAGATATTGATTAATAATATACCTAAGACAAATTTTAAGAATGGGCCAAGTAGTCTATTAGGCGGTTGAAACGCTCAGATATTCACCCCAATGTGAAACTATACCGTTGTGATGAATTACCCCGCCGGCTCGCGATGACTTGCGAGCTTGTTGTTCGACTTGCTAATGAGTTCTCGATTTTGCAGAGTACTGCGAGCGCATTTTCACTCTCATTACTTACTATGTGTTTTGACATTCGCTATCGCAGTCCCGGCTTAATGTTCTCAAAGTTTTGGTGAACTTAAGAGGAAGTGGGAGCTGTGAGAGTTCAGAAAAATAGGAACTTAAAAAAACTAGACTGTTACTTTGCTTGACCCCACAGAGAACCCAAGAACAAGAGAGAGAGGTGGTTGGTCTGTGCTTGGCCTAGAGCAGGGCTCGGATACCGGTTTTTACTCCATACAAAAGAACGGTTCGAATTTCGCTCTTTTTTGTTCTTCGGTATTGTAGCATAGTTAGTAAAACGCAGCTGTCACTGTCACTGTCAATGAAGCTTGACAAGTGTCAGTGTGACAGCTGCCTCTTGCTATCCACCCGTGCCAGGGAACACAGCACGCTCCCACAGTATAATATTAATAAATTGTTTAAACTAAGAAGATAATATAAAATAAATACCCCGAAGACCAAACAGCTTGTTTTTCTCAAGATCCTACAGGTATATCAATTCTTTGTTAATGGAGTAATTTAAAAATACGACGTAGGTAATTTCATAACATTTTGAGTACTACATAAAAAATATAAAACATTTTAAATATTGGGCTATTTCGAGGTTCTCGAAAAATACCGGTTCCGAGCCTTGGCCTAGATCTTGGATACACCTAAGATAGGAACATATGCAGTTTCCTCTGATAATACCTAGCGAAAATAAGCGAAAACGTGGTTTCGTAGTTCTCTGTTTCGTCTTGCATAAATGAACAAATACCTAATAGAATTTATATCTAAAACAATTTGAGGAAGGTTATGTTTTCCTTACTTTGATTTTATTCAAAATATTCGTTTCATAAGTGTCTTAAATTGTTTTGTCCGTATTAAATGACACATTACTCAGCTTACATTATCCAAGTTTAGCAGAAACGCCTGTGCTGTGATACTTGTAATTACTTACGGCTGGTGCCTAATAAACCAGTCTGCTGGAGTAGCTGAGTGGTTTAGGCATCAGCCGTGAAAGCTAATGACGTGGGTTCCAATCCCACCCCCGGCGTTGGTAAACTTTGTTATTTTTTCTTTGGTATATGAAATCTTATATTTAAATTTATATCTATAATCCACAGTAGTATTATTACTTAAAAATACAAATAAAAAAAATACCTTAACAATTTGAGTTATTCGTAAAAATAATAAGTGTTAATATTTCTCGAATTTTTTAAAGACATCTAGTTTTGACAATAATACAAATAGTAATATAAAAAAACACCAAAAATACCGACATGGTCAATATCCAGGGAGAAAACATGAAAATATATTTGTATTGAAAATGGAGCTCCCACTACCTCTTAAATACAGCTAACTACAAAGAAGTACCTGGTCTACTCGTAATAACGGGCTGAAACTTCTCAGATTCCACGAATTCAGTTTCAGTGTAAATGAAAAGAAAATAAGACAGTTCTTTATTATTTACATAATTTCCTTGGAAGATACATTTTCCCAGTTAAAAGTGAAATGTAGATGCTCTTTTTGGAGCTAATTAATAAAAGAATCGGTGTATATGTACGTACCTGTTTACTACACGAATTTACGAGGGTTTAAATTAATCTTTTAGTGCGGTATTGTATAGGTAGGTAGATACACAATTACATATATTAAAAATCTGTCATGATAATTTACATTTCCAATAAAGTGATTCTAACGTACGGGTAATATTGTATTGGTCATATTATATATTATATAATTATAATAGCTTTCAAACCCAGATCGGTGATGATAACAATAAAAAAAACTAGTAATATTATATTTAATTAGATTTTAAGAAGATAATACGTTCATTTCAGCAACGTAAAGGTAGTTCTTTTTGTTTCGATCGCTCCGAACCTTTTGATTCAGTGTAGGATTTGTCAAAATTTTAATTAAAATATTGGAAATACTAAGTAATACAAACGATGTACCTACTTTTTTAACTTTTTTACTGTACTAAAGTAAAACGGATTTGTCACAGAATACAAATTCGATTTGGTGTCCCCAAGGGATTTACACGAATAAAGGTGTCATATAACGAATCACTTTCAAATGGATAAACTACACTCACGGGCAATAAAAACAGTTCACATTGTAAAGAATCTCCATACAAACTGACCCGTTTTCATAGCTCTTGAGTGTACACATACATATATTACAACGTTATTGCCACGCGCTTTATTCAATATTGATGTTATTTCTGCTCTGTGTTATAAATGGGCATTAAGTAGTCCGTAGATCTATTGTTTTTCCATTCCCCGTCGTCTGCCGATTACAATAATGAGGGGTCTCGAGCCGGCATGTGGATATAAGGGTCACACATTGTCACCCGTGGGGCGGAAACGGATTCTTTCAGAGCATTTTCCTGGTTTCACCCGTACGTTAGAATATAAATTATAGCATTACCATTAAGTAGCGCGTGCTGAAAATACTTGTCCAATTTCACAGCTACAAATATAAAGTTTAATCGCTTTGTGTTCTGTTATTTCCTCTGAGAGTGGGTTAAGCACATAAATATTCAGCAAAGTTCAGAAATGTCTTTTCCTGTTCCGCAGTTTCGATACCGGCTGCGAGCGTCGCGGTGCATGTATTACTGTATTTACCGAGGAGTATTTCGGCAAATGATGTCGCCACGACCCAATCAGAAACAGATAGCAATACTCGTACCCGACCTCGGTATCTTGTGTTCTGTTTTATATTTCGAAACGCGGCCAATTGTTCTCTTCGGAAAATTAGTGCGTACGATAACAGTAAATTTGTAAATGGGGTTTAATTTGATGAATGCGGGACTTTCGATTGCATTTACTAGTTATGTCGATTCATATTTTTTTAATTTTTCCTATGACTTTTCTAATCGTAGGATAGTAACATTTTTATCAAACAGGCAGGCACTTTTATTGAGGGGTTGAAGAATGATCAGTCCTAAATATAACTTCGTTTGGATTTTAGATGTACCTACATATTATTGCCACAAAGCTCCATTTACGTTTATTTATTCGAACTGTGATCATTTGCTTAATTTCATTTTAGATTAATTCAAATAAATAATTTCTAATCTATTTTGTTTTATTACACCGAGTATCCAGTTGATACACACTTTATATCGGAATAACAACGTTGTAATCAAATAAAACAAATTACTAAAACGCCGGCCATGTTGTTATTAATAACGAAATATCTACGTACACAATATACATTTGTGTCATCAGTTCATCACAGCATTGTAAATATTTTTAAACTTTTGCCATAGAGAAGGTACGTCCGATATACAAAAATCGTGGAGAATACAAGGCATATAATGGCGATTTGATTTATTAGATGATATAAGTTATATCATATGACCTTTCATAAAATAGATCTATTAGTACATTGTGCATCAAGGGAGGTAAGTACGGAATTACTAACGAGAGTGTTAGAAGCCCGACGCCGTTAGGCGGAGGGCTTTTATGACTCGAGTTAGTATTCCGCTTACCGACCGTGATGCATACAATGTTTTTCATCACACTTGCCAACCAAAAAATAAGTTTCAAGACATAATATTATTAAAGGACGTACTGACATTTCTATTACTCCCTAGGGAATTTCACTTTTCTATTACTCCCGCTACGCGCGCAAGCAATGGCGCGCTTAGACAGCAAGTGTGATGAAAAATAATTTGCTTCGATTTTGAGCTCATAACTACCTACCTCATTTATCGATGTGTTTTCACGAAACTCACTTTAAACGTATTAATGTTTTTTTGCCATGTCATCTTTTAAGCACTTTGTAACTAGTAAGCCTTTAGGTACTATGATCCACGCCATCTGAACAAGTTTTGTGAACACTAACACTCTTTGTCCTCCCATTTATTTATCACTGCTTGCCGATACTTAGAGGCCTTTGCAGTAATGCTCAATTACTCGTACATTTCTATAAATTCGGTAGAGAATTATTTTAGGGTAAAACTTCCCCGATTGGTCTATTTGTTATTATCAGCCCGCAGTAGCACTCCTGTGGTTCGGCGATCTCTAGTATTAAGTGATTTACTCCGCCCCTGTCACAGATCACCTCACATACTAGATGGGGCACATCAGACTGGGGTCACCATAATCGCGCTCCCGTACCGTACTACTAAACTGTTTATTCTAAGATTCAAACATATATATTTATTTGCTCTCACAATAGAGTTATTCAGTTTCGGTATTAATATTATAATACTATGTTGTCTAGTGCATGCAGACGTAAATACGTACATTTTAAAATGTATATAATAATGCATTAACAAAACTTAATAAGAGTCATTGTAAATCTAAAATTAAATAGATCAATAAAAGTCGATAACATATTTCACAATCGTATTACCTGTGAGCGACACAATTTTATTCCATTTTATTGTACTCTCTTCCACAGCAAAGGAACTTTTACTGTTAATGGCATTTGCAATCGTAAACTGCATATTTTGTAGAGACCAGTACTTCGCCAGCAATGAAATTGATTTTGGTATTTTATTAATATTTTCGATAAGTGTAAATTATAAATATAAACAAACATTGAACATGGGTAGTTTCACAAAAAAAAATACGATATAAGGCTAGAAACTGAGTACCTATCAATACCCAACTTAAGAGGAAAAGTAGGTTTCTAGGTACCTTTTGCTTTTATCCTATAAACAAACAGGTTTCTATACTAGGTACCTTTTTTCTTTTATCCTATAAACAAACAGGTTTCTATACTATGTATATACATATACATATTATAGTCAACTTAAACCGCTATTTAAAAATAGTTGTGGCTGTGGCCATCAAAATTTTTATTGGCTGTATTCTGTTGCAATTTGTCAAAGATAACGCGCGGGATTATGAAAAACGGTACCTATGTCATGCCCACAGTGGTACAATTGCTCAATCGTTTTTGAGGTAATTTTTGCGTTTGGTTTGGGGGCATGTAGTTGCAGTCAGCACGTTAAAACGTTCGCTCAAGATGCGGTGTCTGAGGACAATCTGTGACGCCTATCTATATACTACCCACTATCCATTAAATTGAGATTTGTATCACATGGCTTACTAAACTCACACAAGGGACAAGCTCTTGAATTGGACGTTATAGTTCAGAGCCTGACTCTGACACGTTATTTGGCTACGTTTGGTGACCATGTTGCGTTTGAATTGTTATACGTATTGAATTATTGCTGCACACTGATTAATATCTTAGGGCGAAATTACACTTGTAAGGCCGGTATTACATGTTATTAAGTTTTATGTAAATAGAAGGAGCACATTTAGCAGTCTGTTTACTAGGTATTATAATTAAAATTCACTGCTTAATAGCTACGCTCGTAGCGCTACGTCGTAGCGAATATCATGGATTTCCTTTTTTGTAGCAAAATAACCTCGTAGAAGTATGAAAACGTAATATTGGCTCCGATTTTGTTAAATTCATTGAACGAAATTTAAGAGGATTTTTTTAGTTAATTTACTCTTTTTATCAGTTAATTGCAATTTTGGAAATTGACTATAACCTGAGCCAACAAAAAGAATCACAAAATTTTAAGAAATGCGACTGGTAGAGCCATCTCTTAAGAAATGCAATTGGGAGAGGCTTTCTAGACAAGTCAAACCGCGAAAACTGTTTTGAGGGTCTATGAATTTATGTCAATGTATCATCATCATCATCATATCAGCCGAAAGACGTCCACTGCTGAACATAGGCCTCCCCCAAAGATTGCCACAATGACCGGTCCTGCGCCACCCGCATCCAGCGGACTCCTGCGACCTTCACCAGGTCATCGGTCCACCTTGTGGGAGGCCTACCCACGCTACGCCTTCCGGTACGTGGCCGCCACTCAAGAACCTTCCCGCCTTGTCAATGTATATTTTAATGATAATAAAGAAAACAATTAAATAATAAAGATGCATTTTCCGGTACTGAAACATTTGTCACTTTGTATTCATATCCTATAGCCGGTCGAAGTAAACGTGAGAATAGACAATGTTCGTGAGTTGATTGCCGCCTTGGGAATGTGCTGGTGGTAATCAAAATGTTCACAGCGTCCTGGGACCTAGGCTGTCTTCTAGGTACATATCTTCGGATATTATATATTATTCACTACATACTAGCATATATTTGGGTCGATTGCAAAAAACTGTACATAGCCTTAAATGATGTAAAAGAATTATAAATATTGGATGTTATACAGGGTGTTTTTTATATCATTAGCCATATTGCAATATGTGTTGGGTAAAGGCGTAAAAAAATATTTGGTAAAACAAAAATAATCCATTTTTCATTATTCTTTTTGTTATAGATTTTTTTTTTAAATCCCATTATCTAACGAATGTTTGGTCACTATGATCACTTGCTTACTTTGCGTACTGCCCCAACATCTCATAACTGCCAAATCAGATTGGAAAGGGTGTTTGAGTTTGCAACTTTAATTAACCCGCATAAGGTAACTAATTCAATGCGTTATAACGTACCTACATAACAAGTTTTCTACGCGTGGTGGGGAATGGAGGTGGAGCTTAACTTGCAGGTAAATAAGGCAGACAGCATTATCAGTCTATCGCATACAGTACTAATAATGAGGGTATTTTGAGTTGCGCGCCGATCTGAGGGTAGTTTGACTCGAGCGCGTTCACGCAAGCGCACTCCTTCTTTGTTTACAGAGTGTTGTACAAATGGCACATGGCATCTTGCGATCAGCCGAGCCAGCATAATTTGACCTCAAGAACGGAGTAACTTTAATGTTCCGTCATACAAACGCGTACTGGTTTACCTCAAATATCGATTCTAATGCACTCTCTAAGCAAATTGAATTGTTGATGATGACGAGCAGGTACAGGTAGGTATGCGCTTGGGCAGTTTTAATCAAATAACAATCGTGTGTGCATGTAGTTAGGACATTTTATTCATTGTTTAGTGCCGATGGTGGGGTGAGTGACGTCGGCTGATCGGTGCTTGTGATGAACTCCTAATTGGCTAAGACTTGACTACACAAACCTGCTACCCTTTTGTCTGCCATCGAATCGCACGGGTTGAAACAAACTTGCCTAGTGACCACAAATTATGTTTTTGCCGGATAAAAAACGGAAAAAAAACTAAAAAAAAGTGTCACTTATTTTTTCAAAAATGTTGTGTACTGGTGATCGCGAATGACATATCCAAATTTGGCTAACGACATAACA
>JALPQI010017196.1:0-18632 GCA_025490895.1 Thaumatotibia leucotreta
TATTTCTGAGCTCCCTGTTCGATTTTGTGATTCGGGTTAACGTAATTTCCTTTATTCGAGCTCTTTCTGAAAAGTGGCTGTAGCCAAATTGTTACATTACACTGGGGTTTCTAATATCATTTATTGGAAACGAAAAGAATGCGAGATTTTTATAAAACAGTGTTTCAAATCTTGCCTTCTTCTAAAAAATCAGAATCATCGTCGATTTTGGCCTTAGCAAATGTGTCTTGTGGAAAATACATGCAGTTGTGCGACATTGTTCTACTCAATTGGCCATAATTTCTAAAGAAAGATGCCAAATCCGACAAAACTATCCAATTTAATTAACAATTGTATACAAATTAATTTAGCATTGAGACACAAGTTAAATTTAATTTTTTTATTTTGTTTTTACTTGTTCAAAATTTGTGCAAATTTCACTCCGCATACGTTACGTAGGTAATTGTTTTTTTTTAAGACTACGAAATAATCGATGAAAAAGTGCACGTCCAACGTAAACTATTCGGCTATTTTCTTCATTACAAGAAAACAGAAATTCTATGGGAAATAACTTTCAAGAAAAATACTGACTCAGATATTTTGGTGGTTAGAAATTTGTTAAGGTAGGTAGATACTAAGTAAGAAAACTATAAATTAATGGTAGTTTATATAAACCACACGTTGTTGCCCGTTTGAGCTTAGCAATAGCCTAAAACTGTTTTTATGACCTGAGCAATTCTCAAAAAGGTTATAAGGTCAATGCGGGTAATATAAATAGGTAAATAAATAAATAAATATCTTGGGACATCATACACAAATCAACCTAGTCCCACGGTAAGCTGAATTAAGGCTTGTGATGTGCGTACCAAGCGACGATATACAGGGTGGTCCAAAACTTGACGTCAAAAAAATTTTTTTTAGTTTCCTCACGTCATGAGCTATCAGAATATACCCCATGTATGTTAAATAGCCGATTTTTTGTAGTTTTCGACCGACTACTCCAAAAAATCCTCATTATTAAGTATCACTTTTTTTTTGCTTTTACGAAGGTTTAAGGTCTAGGGCAGTCTTTAAATTACCAAAAATCCTTGGGATATGTTTTTTTTTTTTTATTTATGTACGTTAATGCTATTTTGATGCGTTTTTAGCGTAAAATTTTGAATTTGGTATTTTTATCCTACTTGTATCAAAGTGAGGACGCTAATTTTTTTGTCAGTAAATACTTTATTTGTAGTAATACTTTTACAAAAAGAAACTAGTTAAAAAACCCAACAGTTTTTTTTATTAATAAACTTCTTCAATCCAAAATTTCTCAAAAAATTTTTTTCAAAAATTCATAACTAGAAAACTACTAAAAATCGGCTAACATACATGGGGTATAGGTATTCTGATAGCTCATGACGTGAGGAATCTAAAAAAAATGTTTTGACGTCAAGGTTTGGACCACCCTGTATAGATGAAACGTTTTAACATGCTACAGTACTAATACTGAATTGATAGCGGTGTTGTCCAGCATTGACAACAATTGGGGTTAAATCAGATAAAAATAAGAGCTAACAGCTTGCCCCCCAAGAGCTATATATGTATGCCTGGGGATTCACGATTTGTATAGCGTCAATGATAATGCGAGTATCGCTTATCGGTTAATGCCTTGAGTCTCTATATGGAAAGAAATATATTTTAAGATTTGAAGGCGTATCAGTATCCACTATCTATGCTGTATAGTGTATACTAGAGTCAATTACCATGTAAAAAGCATAATATATTTTATTCCTTATTTTGCTATCATTCATCTATTTCATCTGTCGCTCATAGCCCTCATAGGCAATACAAAACTTGCCCGAAATGCTGAATATTTATTTAAGCTTTAAAATCAGATAGGTACCATATGCAACAAGAACTCAACTTACAAACGTGTAGTAGTTTGGATTGCGGCGTTATTGATGATAAGCATCGAATTATTATAACTTGTTCATTCAACGAAGTCACTTATCCTAAATGATTTGACACGATAGCGTTTGACTAAGTTAAGTGGTATTTTGAATGACTCGATCCGCATCCCCAGCAATTTCCGCAGAACATGACTAATATACTAAAAACGTATGTTCTATCTCTTACACCTCTATTGCATCAGATCCGCAGAATCACCTGCATTCCATGCATACTTAAAACGTTTTCTTAATAGTCTATACATAGTTGCAAACCAGCACACGGCCCATCCAATCATACGTGCACATTTTGGCCAACTACTGTAGAAACTACTATGGTATACTTTTGTTTGCTTTGACTCTATTCCCTAATAAATAGTTAGAATCATTAATAACACTAGGTACATATTTGTATTGTTATAAAATTAGATACTAACAATTCGCCCTTATGTCAAGCGATAATGAAATACAATTTGATTGAAATGTATGCATTTTGTACTCCCAGTATATCTAGAGATACCGATGTAGCGCACAATTACATAGTTACCTTATTCGTATTTTATCGTATTTTTGTTTGTTATGAGTTATGAGAAATCGCTATGTTATAAAATATATGAAGTCACAAAATTTGGGGACATCCTAATTAGGATATTTCCTCAGGGCTAATATAACTAGGCACCTATTTGCCAAGTATTTTGCAAGTAATCTTGGGCAAGTATTTATTTTCTAGCACAGTCATGTTTAGCAGTTTTGGTATTTAGCGGTCATGTATTAAACGGCCAACCCGCTATTCTCTCGTCGCACACTAGTGCGAACTTCAGTGTCGTGAAAGAATGTTGAGATCAATTAGCGTTATCTCGTTATCTGCAAACAAATTCCATTATTCCAATTTGAAAGATGTCTATATTTACGTTGAAAAGTAAAATCACGCCATCTATGGAATGTAATCGGAACTCCCATCGCTTCGTGTTAGCTTTTTTAGCTGATACACAGATGGCGTTCTGGTGCGAGTACAGAGTCCGGTCACAAGATGGCGCTGCTAACCCTGTTCAAAACAAGTAACAAATTCTTTGCTCGAGGGTTTTTTTTATCAACGCACGCGCGTAGAAGAAAATCTATACCGTGCACGATGCTGAATAAATAATGAGCAACACCGGCGTAATGCAAAACAGGGAAATAGAGTTAGTGGGGTTGGAAATTGGCTAACGTCGTTGTTTAATCGACTTGAGCGGTTGTAGCCTTCCTGTACCTAGATGTGAATCGATACACTTGCGAAACTTGTAATTGCATTTTTTCTTATTAGTTACCAAATTACCACCTTCGAGCATCATCAAGTTCTTTCTTACCAATCGTGTATCTTCTCGATTCTCCATAGAGTATTATTATATTTATACCTTAACCAATTCTATGTCCAATAACGATGAAAGTTTTACTTCATAATAGCATGCTGTTGTATGCACGGAGCATGAAAATCGAATGCTTCCTGTTCGGTGCCAAACTATGTGCTTCTTCCATTTGCTTCGGCTTCAGCTAAATTCGATGGCTATCACCGGACTACCTATATAAAAATACTTATTTACTGGACGGGCTAATTTCATAGAATACATCTTAATAACTGCTATGATAATTATCAAAGTGCGAACATAACGCACAATCGGCCGAAAAAAAGTTAGCACACCGCGATTAAAGCGACAGTATCTTGCGGCGATCGATATAGACTAGGTATCCATTCCTCTTTTCAACCGATTAAAAAAAATGGAGGACGTTCTCAATTCAACTGTTTTTTTATGTTTGTTACCTTACCTCAGAACTAGTAACTAGTAACTAGGTCAAATTCTGACAATGGCATACATGAGAAAACCATGTGTCTTCAATTTGCATTAAAAATGTGCACGACAAATTAACGAATAACTCAATACGCCAACCGAGATGGTCCCGTTGGCCCCAAGTCGGGGTCTGATAAGGGGATCTCGGAGAAATCGGTTGAAGTCGGTTATTTTTTAATTTGGAGACTATATTAACATAAGTAGCTACTTAGCTAGTAAAAGACTGAAAGTCTATATCTCACGGCGATATACTGTCGGACCACTACGTTGCGCTTAGCTTTATGACAGGAACATCGTATGTAACCAAGCACTGTATAGGTTAAATTAGACTAGATTTGATTGCAAGTCTCGGAATGCGGAAAGCGCGCCTTCCCGCACTTTCGCCGCAAACATCCGCCTTCCGTGCGCCGGCGCCTCTTACGTAAACATCGCCCTGCACGGGTATGCGATAATGTGCAATTTTGTGTGGCAGTGCGGACATACATTAAACACGTCGCATTTGTGGAAACGTTCACTGCTCAGCTGTGTAAGTAAAGTCCATTTCAAATACGAAGGCCAGATTCCACTTGACAAAGTCAGTTTGCGTCAACAATAGGATCAGGGATAACAAAAGATACCTGGCAATATCCTTTTGTGGTGTGATATTTTTGCATACATCGTTGTATGACACGTGCCAATTTGTAGTGGACCAAATAAATGACAAATGTTTCGAGTGGCATCGGGCCTTCGTATTTGAAATGGACTATACGTACACTCGACCAACTGAGACTCGTGGTTACTCTAGAACTATGTCAAAATGATGAGTACGAGTAGCAGATAGTTTCTTACAATCTGATTGACTTCTGATTTGTGATGGGTTGTTCCCATTCCCATAGTATGGGAATGTTTTCATTTGGGAATATTCCCTATACCTACTGTGTTGGGAAAGTTACCGGGAACAACCCATCGCTACTTCTGATTCACTTTGACATAGTTCCTGAGTGCTCTAGGGCTCCAATTTGCTGACTAACTATACTGAACTGTACTACTCGAAAATGCGTTCTGTCCATCTCCACAAACATTTGACACAACCTTGGGCTCAGGCCGATACAATAATATTATAACAACATGTCATAATTTCGCGGATTTTTATTGTTTTTTTTTTGTGGCAAACAAGCCTGATGGCAAGCAGCCCATGGTAGCGTTGTACAATAAACTATTGCTGACTGTACATTTGTACAAACATTAAATCAAATATTTGTAAATGGATAAATTTAATCTACCACTCGATTACCTATTTTCAGTAGGTATTCGAATCAGATAAGCATCCTCATACTTATTAAGTCCAGAGCGCCTACCGAATTTATCGACAATCGTCAATTTCGTGCATCTATCGCTGTCACTCTAAAGAAGGCATCATGGGTGCGAAAAAGACATTCTTGAAATTTTCGAATATCAAAGTTCGCGGTAAGTAGGACAACTGCTCGCGCAGATACCTTTTTAATCTACCTATCTGTACATTTCAGCCTTTAAAAAGAGCCTAAGCCAGATTAGACCCGGCTTCTATGCGATTATGTAGGAGGCTCGACCACAACTAGATATTGTGTACGTTAGGTAAAGGAAATACAAGATTTAATTTACTAGCTATTGGTACGTCAGTATGTCACCTCGAGATAGATTTTCGTCTCTGCCTAACTATTTGAATAAAAGAAGGATGGATAATAAGGTATCTCGCGGAGGCATACTGTCGCACTAATCATGTGCTAAGCCTACTGATCTTGTTATAAATCTCACCCTTACCGGACATTTATTCGGCTATTCGCCCCTATACGGACCTTAATTCTCAACCGATTAATAATAATTACATACAACGTGAGTAGAACAAGGTGCACTGATGACCTGGTGAAGGTCGCAGGAGTCCGCTAGATACGGGTGGCGCAGGAACGATCATTGTTCCAATCTTTGGGGGTGGCCTATTTCCAGCAGTGGACGTATTTCGGCTGATAATATATTGATGATGATGACAGAGTGTAAGAAAACTAGCGGGAGTGCAATTAGTATTATATTCCGATTAGGAAATAGTTATTTATTAGTTGTTTAGAATGTACGATACTGATTGAGCCCTCAAATACATCACCACTATTTTCATTACTCGCTGCTTAAATAGGGTATAGCATAATAATGCTAGACCGTATTTAGGCTGATGCTACACTGTCACCGCATTCGCATGCGGCAGTGGTCTATGATCGAGACAGTGATATAAACATGCATAGCGCTGTCCCGCTCACACGCCGTTGCCGCATGCGAATGCGAATGAAATTATGAAAAAAAAAAAACAATTTATCTGATAAATGTAGGTAGCTTCTGCGGAACGCACCTCACAGCCGCAGGCCTCGACTACCGGCTCACGCGAATCGATTTGAATTTTAGATGCCTACATCATGTACGAGTTGCATTCGAATTTTAAATAATTCGCGCCCGTGGCCGTTGGGCGCTGCGTTTTTGTTTTTAGCTACATTTGAATTTGGACTACTGATATTAAGGGCATCCGTTTCCGTATCGACTTATTGAAATTGCCAGCCTGTATCCGCAGATTTATTGCAGGTTGAACTGGTTGAAGTAAATTATTCGGATATCAAATAATTTTAAATAATTGAATGTTTTAAGACTTTTATTTGTCTGTTGTATTAGGGGTTGATTGCAAAAATATATTTATTGAATTAAAACAAAATTTAACGTTACTCTTTTGTGTAACGAAGCTAGACAGGATAGTTTGTATGGTTAACTTTCGTAACAGAATCGAAACGATCGTTATTTTATTTTAATTATGCTCTTAATTTTGTACAGTTTTATTTAAAACAACGCATACTTTAATACTTACCACGATTGGGTTCTTTATTTATCTACTACTAGTATGTAGTGTATGTACCTAAGTATTATTATTACGTTAGGTATCATGCCAGTGACAAAAACATTATAATATACAAGGTTATACTACTTTTCTTCTCTGAGATTATCTGAACAGACTTGTTTTTACAAACTTTGGAACTCAATTCCTATAATGACGTTTTCCTGACTTACTAATTTCCTTAGAAATAATAGGATTAAAACCTATCATAGCATGTTCATATATTGTAAATATGCCAAGTTGGATATTTATAGGTATGATGCCTATCAAACATACCTTATAAATATCCAACCTGGTATATGTTAGTAAAAAAAACCGGCCAAGTGCGAGTCGGACTCGAGCGCAAAGGGTTCCGTACCATTATCAATTTATTATTAAAAAAATACAGTTAAATCGACCTACCTCAAAAACTATAGGAGATAATTTAATCAAACCAAAAATCGTTGATAGAGTTTATTAATGTGCATAACATATATTTTTTTCAGAATTTTATATCGCGTAGTTCAAAAAATAGAGGGGGGGGGGACACATTTTTCAGACTTTGAGAGCTGATATCTCGAAAACGATTTGCTTAAATAAAAATGTAATGTATAAACCTTCATATCATTTTCAAAGACCTTTCTATTAATACCCCACACGCTTATGTAAAACTAAAAAAAAATTTCTATCCCTCAGTTACATTTATGGAGGGCCCCCACCCCAATGGTTTTTTTTACAATTTAGTATCATAATCCTGTAGCGGTTCATACAACACATATTCTCACCAAATTTCGTTACTGTAGCATTTATAGTTTCCGAGTAAATCGGCTGTGATAGACGGACAGACGGACAGACGGACATGACTAATCTATAAGGGTTCCGTTTTTGCCATTTTGGCTACGGAACCCTAAAAATCAGGTTTGGTTCACTGAAATGGATTTCAAACACTGAAATTTGGTACTATATATATCATGTATTTTATAATCTGGGATACGAGATATAAAACTTTTTATCCTGGCGTTCATACCCTTGGGGACGAAATGGGAGTTGAAAGTTAGTACGGACATATCTTCTAGGGGGGGCGTGCAAATGGTGTTGGTGATTCAGTAGGTATACAGCGTGTATTTTTTACACCTTACACATTTACCTTAAACATCTGGAATAAATAGTGGCAGCACTGCTAAACGATTTCTCATATTTTATTAAAGCAATCTGACTTATTTATTTTTCCATACTAAATAATTCAGAATGCACAACTTGCCTTGTTAGTCACTAACTATTCGATTCGTCCAAGTATCAAATAAGTGTTAGCATTATATCAATTACTGCTCGATAATATATTAAAAAAAAACTAATTTAAGACTAACTTAAAAATTACTTGGCAATATTGGTTCATAGCAGGTACTAAAACCTACGTTTGGTTATGGTTTCCGCATACCTATATATGTATACCTAATCACTAAATAAAAAAAAAACTACTTGAACCGATTTCTCCAAGATCCCATCATCAGACTCCGATTTGGTTCCAACAGGACAATTTCGGGGTTTAATAACTAATCGATTTAAAAAAATTGGAAAATTGGTTCATGATTCTCGGAGATATCGATAACATAGGTACATACTTACAAAAAAAACACTCGGTCATATCCTTTTTAGAAGTAATTATGTATGTTAAAAATAATGAAAATATCTACCGACAGGGTGTACCAAAAATAGTCGAGATACGTTTAAAGGCCTAATCGTTATCGTATTCTTACTTCCGATTAGTAAAAACTAAAAAGTAGGAACATTAAAAATATTGTTTTGATATAAAAAAAAAAAACTTATTATGTGAAGGGTTGGCCTAATTAGTGGAACGCCGTATACAACTACTTTTTCGCGAAAAAAGGACCTACATTTAACATTACTGAATGGGCCGTTAGTTAAACGGTTCACAATTTTTGTTACATACAGTAGTTATGGGAATATCCAGTAATAGATACGTTTAGTAGGTATGCGGAATCTGTGATAAGCGTCGTCGTCATCGTCATTCCAAGAGCGCAGATGTAAAAACGATGTCGGTATTTTAATTATACCCACGTTAAACTTAATTTATTCAAGAATGCTTGCTTATGAGATTCGCGACATAAAAGCAATACTTGTAAAATTTCTTTTGTTGCTAGCTACTTGGACTAGCAGAGTATTATATTATATATTAGTATTATATCTTTAGCGCGGTGGATACAACAGGTGAATAGACAAAAAACGTTAAAATTTACATAACATTAGGCAAACTTTTTTTTTTCAACAATTATGAATATTTATGTAACTAAACTGTGCAATTTATAAATTAGATCTAACTAACCTAACCTAGGTAGGTATACCTAATATTGGCTCTTGTGCCGAAGATGCAGGCGGCATTTCCTCGATGTACCGCAATGCCAATACTGGATTGTAAAATGATTTAAACTACAAATTGCAATAGTAAATTAATTGTGCAATTGAGTGTATTAACATGTAAGCGAAATATTGATATTTAGGGTGTTAATTAATTAGATACATGCATAAATACCCGAGCTTGCAAAATTCAATATATACATCAAAATTCAATTCAGTGCAATGGCACATACAAAAATACATTTCAATGCACCCTGACCTGATAGCATAGTAGTCAGCGGAGTTCAAATCTAAAGTGACCTTAGTATGGGGCTTCGAATGCATTAGAGAGATAAGGTTGAAAAGTTTGTTTAAATCAAACATATTTATGCCCTCGAGTGTACATCGACATCTACTTCCGTCAAAAACCGGCTATATTTTGGATTACTTAACGTTCTTAGTATTTCTTTGCCTGTAGTTGCAGTAAAATTTTATCACCACATAAAATCGACCCTTACGTTATTCTAACGAGATATTCCCTCATGCTCCGATGCTCGTTTGAACCTTTATTCTCAACGTTAGTTGCAGCCGGACACACTTCCTTTCGTATGCTTAGGAGTAGATAGATCTGCTCCATCACTGATTTGACTCCATAAAACAGCCGTCAAAGTCTACACCGTGTTTTTTTTTAATTCCATTAAATTTAACAGGCTGTTTGGTACGTTACTTGGAGCTACCTGGTAGGTATGTAGCTTTTAGACGAACTCGAAAAAAAATTTTTTTTCGTTTTCATACATAATAAATGAAATGGTAAGTGTGAGAGAACCTTAAAAATCACACAAAAGTTAATTTCAGGTGACTGACAGCACAGCACATGTCAAAATAAGTAACATTAGGATGTAATATAGGTTGCAATACACTTGTTCAGTAATTAAACTTATTTTTTTAATAACTCAATAACAGTAAGAGTTAAGATACTAGTTTCTTAGAGAAATTGATTATTTTCGACCTAAATAATCTTCCCTTTAATTTAACGGAAATCAATAAAAACACGGTGTATATCGTCGGCCGACAAGCAAAAGTCAGCAAAACTCACTATAAAAACTGTCACTACTCTTGGCAACCTCTATGTCAGTATTAAATCAGAACTGAGATAAAAGCTTTATTTCAAGTAGGTATTTGTTACTTAGTGAGTTTTGCTTGTCAACTGACGATAATATAATAATTTGACACCCGGAGACTTATGGATAGGTATTATAAAGAAAAATACATGTTTTATTCTTTACAAACATTTCAATAAAATTAATATTTAATCTGAATTATGTCCAATACTATAAAGTTATATTTTGTTTGATTTTCTGCAGCGAGACGCTTGTTAATATGTGAATAAGAATCGCAATTCTCTGCGGGCAAGTAGAGGTAAGATAAGGCAAATTTATTCAACATACCTTACCTATTATTCACAGTTTTTTTCTGTGCTACAGGCTACAGTTCGAATTGCTGCTTCTTGTAGTAGAAAATACTGCTGATAAGATTTGTATTGCTTATTCACACGTGAAGAGGAAATATCAAATCGCGGCGTCCATAAATACGAAGCTTTTTGACGATTTTCATTTTAAATTATTCTTATTTCAGAGTGGTTTCGCACTATGTCCGATCGGACATAATAATCGGAACATATTTTCACGGCTTGGGATCCCAAGTAGTAGTAATAATGGATAGTGGAGATCGGATCTAGTGTGTAAATTGCCATATAAATAGTTCTAAGGCTACTACGAACCATATTTTCACGGATTCGGATCGGGTTCGGATATGAGTAGCCAATCTAAGTCACATAAAGGTACTGAAGTACATAGTCACATGAGATAAAAATAAGCAGTGGGTAAGGCTTGGGTGGTTTATTGGCTGCCTAAGTCAGGAAACGGTTGTGTATAAGGGCGTTAGAGTTTTCGTAAGTATTTACAATACTTTTCATTCTCAAAATCGAGCCACAATGAAATGAGTGTAAACGTAATTGTACGCCAATTATACAAGTGTACTGCGTGCGAATAATCATCCCCCTCAGGGCCCGCCATTTAGGCGTCTGCGCACTGCAACGGATGCGCCCCGCGGCTGATTGGCTCACTGAATTACACATTCGAATTTTAAATATTCAAACAGATATTTAATTTCTTAACAAACGGAAATGCTTCGATTGTATCCCTAAAATTGTTCTAAAACATTTGAACATTTAGGACTGGATTTGGATGTAGAGTACTAATTTACATTTCGCTCAAACTTCTAAATATACAGGGTTGGGCTAATTAACTGTCCTATTGAAAAACATTCGTTTATCTATTGAAATATAACTGCTTTTTATACCCTGTATGTCATTTTAAATCGTCGATTTAATCAGCTTCATGGATTCCGAAACTCATTCTCATAACATTTAGTTGTATATATTTTTAAGAACAAATGTAAAAAGCGGTGTTGTTGGATAATGGTGCAGCGAGCATTAAAAATCGGACGACATTATCAACTGACCATAAAAGTAAATATCAACGTATGTTTTAATACTGCACACCATCAATCGTTTCAAGGAGTCCTCTGCTTCCAAAATCAAGCCGAAATTGGGTAGGTAAGCTTCAAATGATTTGAATCAGCAAAGTACCAATAAGCACCCATGGACAATTTTTACGAAAATGTGCCTATTATTATATAATCTTCGATAAAATTATTAAATTGAATAGGGTTTAATATTTTGCGCACTGCAAAATAATCACTAAATGTGAGGCCCTTATAAAACAGATAATTTATACACGGTGGAATTTAATCGGTGAACACGAACCCATTTTTCTAATTCAGTAATCGATGGCGGTCACGTTTATGTAGTACTTAAGTGGAACCAAGTTTTTTTTTAGCATAACAAATTTTTATGTTGAAATTAAACTTTAATTAAAATTTATTGTCACCCTACTAATGGTTTAGTCTGAAAAATTTAATACCTCTTTTCAAACTATCAGCCATGCATCGCTCTTATTTCACATAGGAATAGAGTCTATCGCAAAAATTAAAGCATGTGAGTGGTTATTGCTCATTTATGTTTTAAGTTTCTATGGCTGATAGTTTGAAAAGAGGTATTAAACTTTTCAGACTAAACCGTTAGTAGGGTGACAATAAATTTTAATTTCAACATAAAAAAAAAATATGCTAAAAAAAACTTGGTTCCACTTAAGTACTACATAAACGTGACCGCCATCGATTACTGAATTAGAAAAATGGGTTCCTGTTCACCGATTAAATTCCACCGTGTATATGTGCCCTCTCTCTTTAAAAAATATAAGAGTTAAATACAAATGTCGAATAGGCGGCACGAAGGTCATTTTTCAAAGAAAATGCATTTTCATTGCAAGAGTTTGGTAAATGCCAGATTGATTATGGGTATAGTGTTTTATTAAGAACTAGAAAGGAAGGTATTTTAGTTATAAATTTATTCCAAAAAGTTAATCAATCAGGGTACAATATGATAAGAAGAAATACCAAGTTATAGCCAAAATTATGAGGCTGATATTTACCTAGCAAAGTACGTTAAATCTTTAGATAACTGAAATGCTATAAACATTTCCATATACAAATCAATGCAGAGTTTTATTGAGACGGGTTTAGGCTAAGATTCAAGTTTGTGCTAGGGTTAGATAACCTAATATGACATCACATGGCAGATAAGGTAGTGCGTGCCGGATGAAATTCCTTATACGACATAATGCTTAAAATAATACATGTTAAAGGGGAGTTTATCAAATTTATCAATTGCTGCGGTAAAATATAGAATGTTTCTGATATAAATAACACCAAGATTAGTAATATTGTTTTGTTTTTAAACTTTTATACCAATTTTTAACTAGGACACTTAATCCGCCCAACCCTAACCTAAGTCAGATGAACTATGCCTTTAAATCATGATCATAATTGCTATGTAACGCAAGTTTATATATCAACCTTTACATGTAGGTACTTCGTGAATATTTTATACGTGGTACCACTATATGTTTTGCTTCAACGCAATAACTCGTTATAAATAAAAATAAAAAAAACTCTAAAATCAATTCTTTGAGCTTTAGCGAATGTTTCTGGAATAATGTGTCCACCTACTTACTGAAATATAAGCTTCAAGCATCCTACAAGTTGAAACCTTGTGTGAACTTATGATGGCGGTGGTAACAAGATTGATGTTACTCTTTAGCTATTTTACTGTTACGAGTACGTTTTAGCGTTTATTTTAAGCGAAAAGTGTAAGTATTACCTCTTACACCAAATATAAGTAAGTACCTAAATATAAACGAGAGTATATAATAGACGGTATTCGCCGAGCAAATGGTATATAAAATATAAATTCTTGCATAAGATAAAAATTCGTCTACGAGTAATTTAACATAATTTTGCATACAACTCAATGATCAAAGGTGAGTCGATTATCAATTTGTCACCCTCGGCCAGTAATTTCGAGGTACCGTAGCATTTATATTATATAGGTATGTTATTTTCTAAATGAAAAAAAATATTCGATGTAAATGTAGATTTAATTCTTTCGTGAAGATAATTACTTTACCATGTTGCATTGCTGTAGAAAGACATACTTACACATTTTCATCATTTATTTATTTGTAGAATGTTTGAATCATAAATAAAAATATCTCTCACTAGTCACTACTATGGATCGTCATATAATATTGCATTATGCCTCTGAACTTACTTGGTCAATATAGTGACCCTGCATGCGAACTTAACCCTTCGCGTCTGTGGTTTGCAATGGATTTTGAATTCAAATTATGAATCGAATTGATTTCAATACCTATTGCACGGATCCTTATCAAACACAGACGAAAGTACATAGAGTAAGTACCTGTCTTCTTGTCACATGTAATTGTCACTTATTCAAATAAATTCTTGTCGCTATATTTAGTATTAATTGACCTTACCGTTGACCAGGATTGTTCAGCAATACCTATTTATTTATCTATACACATATAATGAAACTAGGCGAGATACTGGTACCGTGTAAATGGCCCTTAAGGCAGGAGCCACAAGTCTCGCTCCGGTCCAATGGCGCCGAACCAACAAAAGAGTAAAAAGAAATTAGGAAAAATAACGCTCAACCCTTTAATTACACTCCGTTGAGCGTGCTCCGGGTCTTATCTGTAGCCTGTTTTATAAGTTGTGTTAAATGGAATATTGGGGCAGGCTAAGCGGTATTGGAAGTAGATATCTAACATTGTAGTAAATCAGCAAAGTACACTTCGAAAAAATAAAGGATATCAAAAAAGTGTCGCAAAAACTAGAAAAGCGTTCGATATTATTTACAGACTAACACTTCGCACAATTAACACGAGAACCTTTTATATACAAATATGTACAAACTGACATTTAGTTACGGATAAAACGTATATTTAATACGATTTACTTATATGTTCTTGTATGTATCTTTATTTTGTGTTTCTTATTCATAAGCGACGTAAGCGTGAATCATATTAAAAATGAATAAAACAATAATCTTAAAGCTAAATATATCTATAAATTGTGCAAGAATATCTTGGAAACTTTTTTATGTTTAAGTGTACCTACCCAACTATCTAGCTACACTACCTATAGCAACTACGTCTCAAATAAATAGAATTGTCTACAACTAATTACCTAACATACTCTATACTCGTAGGTAGTAGAACGTTATAGAAGGTACCTAGGGGATATTGAAATGTTTTGACGAAACCTTTTGTCCCCGGGCCACAATTCGCAAACTTTTAATTAAGGAAGTTTCGTCATTAGCATCTTCAGACATAGAACTCATTACATTTTACACAATAACCACTTTGCTAACAACTTCTACAACTATATTTTAACGTTATATTCAAGTTTCTAATTCACCCCGATTTCAAGAAATGTAAATATATTACTTTTATCTATATTAATTATGAAATTGGCAATCATCGCCTTCATTAATGCACAATGTAATTTTGTTCGTTGGATATTTTATATTCATGATATTAACACAGGTACTCATTGAGCATAATTTAATTATAAACTATTTATGTTTTGATTTACGACTGAGTTAGAAATATTAAACAGAGCTCCCGTACAGTCGAAATATATCTTTAATTTTCTGTAACAAATAAAAACCTTAAATTAGAAACATTAAACCGTGGTACACTTTTACTACGGTCTGTCCCACAATTTCTCATTTAGAAACCTCTGCGAATTCGTCGGCAGTTAATGAAGAGCGGCGCCAAAGCCTACCTGTCGGCGAGCCTTTGCCTCTATTAGACAATAAAAAACTAATGCCTATACACTGCAGCATCCCAGTAACTTCTCACAGTTTCTTACCTCCCCTCCCCCGCTTCGCCTCAGAACAAAACAACCTTCCAAGGATACAACCACCATAATTTAAGACCGGGCTTACCTCAACGTTTGCGAATCAATTTCAACTCTGCTGAGCAAAGAATAGAATTCGATTTATCCGGTTACAGCACCACTGCAATTTAGTTATTCCGCAAGCGAGTTTAGACGTTATCTCCGGTTTGCGCGGTTTAATTTCGAAGAAGGTGGGCCGGCTGGAGGTAGTAGCAAGGTGAAGGAAGGTGGAAGTGTAAAGGGGGTTCATTAATCCCCGCGCCCTGCGCTCACGCACTTTCATGAATGGACCAAACAGGTTGATGTATTCCAAATACAGGCTGATCAATTTAGGGCTGATTTTTCAATCCTCAGTTAAAAGTATCCGTCAGTTAAAAGTATTACCATCCTTATCGCTGGTCATCAGTCAAAAAAGGATAGAGCTAACATTTATTTGACAGTTACTGTTATCTGGGGATTGAAAAATCAGTACTTAGACAATTAAAATATTGCTCGAATAAGTAAATGTCTATATGTCACGTTGATCCATTTCTTTCTAATCTAGCCGTTGTCTAACCCTAGATGTAACAATAGCATAAAAACCGGAGTAGATTATTGCATCTGAATCTCTTTAATTATACATTCCTGAGAAATCCAGGTCGATCGGCGACAAAAACAAAATCATGGTACCTACAAGAATGTTTTATGCAAAATCGGTGCTTTGTTGATTTGAAATCTGTGATCTCATCAATTCCTTTGTGCCCTGGAGATGAGTCGCAATCACATTCATGACATAAAAACAGAATTAACGAAACACAATGGGATTGTACACATTTATTGTGCCAGATGGAAAGTCTTCATTTCGTTCGTTCTTGTAACAACTTCGTGATCTCAATTTGTTTTCTCTTTTGGGATTCATTATTTGTTCTAATTTTTTATTCTCCACTATACATTTTTATAACTTATACGATACAAATGTATGTAAACTATCATTTTATCACACTGTTAGTGTTTTAGTCGGTATATGAATTTATCTACTTATTGTCATTTCTATAATATTTGTTCTGACATCAGATGATCAGTATCAATTATTATAATCATCGGATATAAATATCATCACCGAGTGTTAGGTTCAATTTGGCACCCAAAGTGGTGGTTGTCTTTGAACGTCCTGTATCCGAGGGTTCGAAGGAAGCGCCGCAACGTCCGGCCGCGTGGATGTAGCGTGATGCTCTTTTTGCTTTTCGGTTTGTTTTTTGTTCATCTCATTTATTTATTCCGATGTAATCTCTTCCAGCTCGTTTTTTGTTCAGTCGGCCTTCAGTGTTACCTGTGCCGGGACGCCAATGCCTTGTCTATCGATTCGCTTCCCATTTGCTAAAGGATAATCAGTGTTTTTGTGAATTCAATCTCATTAGCTGGTGTGATACAGTGTTTAGTGATTACGCGATTTTTAGTATTTGATTTTGAAGAATATGCTCTTGTGGTTTAGCATAAGGTGTGCTTGTGATTGATCGTGTGTTGCCCGAGGGCTGTGATGATGGAATTGCCTGAGTATCTGCTGCTTCTTGCACGGACTTCGTTGAATAATCTTGATCTACTGCAAATGGAACCTCCTCATTCGCCCAAGTTTAATCTGCCTCTGTGGCAACCGTGGGTAGCATCGCCTCAAAAAGGTAAAATCTGAAGTCTAAAAGAACATGCCTCTTACTTTTGCTGTTAACTCCAATTGCCTCCCGATGGTTTAAATCAGTTTAAAAATACATATTAGTCATAATTTTGTGTCCAGGAAAATTAAAAATATATTTATTTGTAACTTACCTACTATCCTCAAAAAATAAAGGTAATTTTTAATCATTAGATACTCGTGAGTGTATTAAGGGCACCTTAATATTTTGGCGCTCATCTGATTCATAATTATAAAGGTAATTAACTAAGTGGGTAGTTATGTGGCGCCAACCTCGCTCCTTAATGAGTTCGTCTCCATAAAATTACTGTCTATCTAAATCAGAGTTGATGAGAATAAGATTGGACCGGATTCCAATTAAAAGTTTGGGATCAATTTGAGTTTACACAACAGGGCTGGGGCTTCCTCCCAAATTATTTTCACACTCGTATTTCACTTCCATCTATGTGCTGGTGTAATTATTTCACCAATTTGTGTCGTAGTTTTCCCGTATAAGCCCTACCGACGTAATGACAGCCAAATTGCTTCATGATTAAAATATTACCTGTATGAAATGGAATTCTACCATTATTATAGTTTGGGGAAACGTGAAAAGGTAAATTGCCTTTGTTAGTATATATTACATTCTAATTATTGTTAATGTTCATTTATTCAATGCTTGAATAAAACATTTTCATGTACCTACATAGAAGCTAAAACTACGTAAGTTGCATATTACAATCTCCAGCAGCTATACCTTTTGATAATATAATATGCACAGTCTGGTGTTATAAAGCTACTGAGTCAAAATTCTTTTCGTTGTCATATTTTGTGTCCCTAAAACCATCCTAATTACCTACCTTCAAACCGCTTTGGCTTGTATTGTGATGAGCCATGTAATAAATACACAATAATTTGATTCCATCCAAAGTTTTATTGGAAAATTAATATAATAATATTTATATAGGCCTGAAGAGCAAAATTTTGCAGTTGTCATAAGACTCATAAGTGCCTCGGATTCAGTGTTAGTATACCTAAGTGCCATAATTGCGAATATCTTACTATATCCTAATTATTTAGTAGTGTCAATTCTTGATCGTCTACCACAATCACCACATCTTTCTCACTTTATTTAGGTTGCATTCTCCACCGAAAAAACATAATAGTAACTCTCAATTTAATTTAAAACTGTTGCAAAGGAGATCCCATCTATTCGTCCTCTTGTCTAATTCCTTTTCCCAAACATTGGCAAAGTGGTTTATAGGAAGGCTCTGGTAGCTGCTTACTGGAATACTATCCGTATTGTGCTCGTTTGCCTATAAAAACAATATCTAACAGTTTCTTTGTTTTGTTTCAGAAACTCCAAGCACGGCCTCCAGTGGAGAGTCGGAGGGCGATCGGACGCTGTCGCCGGAGACGCCGCGTGCGCAGCCTAAAGAGCTCACCGGCAAGTGGAGGCGCGAGCGCCGGACCAGGCAGCCTGAATATAGGCCTAGGTATTTTAACTTACCTTCCGCTTTAGTCTGAAAAATATCGGCTATAAATTATTCTGACGAAAAAGGAATCTTAACTGTTGAATCGTTTTCGTCAGAAAAAAACAGGCTGTACATTATTCTGACGAATGTGTCCTAGATCGGTATTATTTATGT
>JALPQI010017197.1:0-25650 GCA_025490895.1 Thaumatotibia leucotreta
AAGTTGCCAATCGCTAACGCTTAGTAGCGTATCGTAGTTTTCCCTCTCTGTCGATCTTTCATATTAGTGCGACAAAAGCTGCCTTTCGTTTACGATTAGCAACTTGTCTAAGCACTCCGATGTACAAATAGAAGGGAAAGACCGCCTACCAATGGGTAAAACTAAAAATAGAGCTCAAACTTACGAGTATATTGATCAATCATCATTCGCCCACAGACAGTCAAGGGCAAAAATATGTAGGTATTGAAAGAATCCTCTTAAAATTATGTTACGATGTTTTTATTCATTATCATGAGTCTATGATAGTCCACTGCTGGACGTAGTCCTCTCCTATTATCTACGTTCTTATTACACAAAATTAAACTGGCAAATGTTTTTGACCATTTTTATACAGGGTATTACACCATTCACTAAAAACCTTGAACAGAGTTATTTGGTAGGTCATACTGGACAACTTTTACTATGGAAAGCTCCAAAAGAATGTTGGTTCTTTCATACAAATCGGTCAAAATATATGAAAAAGAATTTTTTTTTAGATTTCGTGATTGGCCCCATAGTAAAATTTGTTCAGTAATATAGCCTACTAAATCACCCCGTTCAAGTTTTTCAGTGGATGGTGTAATACCCTGTATATAGGTTATTTTGCCCTTGATAAGGATCCCGTTTTGGCTACAAAATCCTAAAAACGGGATCCTGTTACGAAAACTTCCCTGTCTTTTCTTTTTAAAGTAATAGGCCTCAAAATACGCCAGAAACGTTTTACGATGGCAAATCACCTTGCTTCAGAGCATAAAATCCTTGTCTACCCTATTGTAGTTATTCGTAACTGCCGTAGCCGTAAATTTTTAGTATGTGTAGGTACGGGATATTGTTGTCAGGTTGTCATAATTTGCATTTTGTATTTTGAATTCAGTCTCATTTTTAATGGTTTTGTGCCGAGTATTTTTGAAGTAAATTAGAACATTCAACATTTCAGACACGTAGTTTAAAGCTGCAATAAACTATAATACTTAACAGTGTTAAAGTAAATCGAGATGGTGTGTTTGACAAATGAAAATTATATTATCAACAGATTTAGCCAGTTTATTTGGTCCCTTTAGGTCGGAATGATACTGTCATGGCGAACTATAGCCGACGTGACAGCATACATTTGTATTATTTGACCGCCTTTTATACCAATCATTACAGGACAGGTCATTTTAGATGTAGTGCAAAATTTTAGCCGCAAAACTTCCACTGCTGGACATAGGCCTCCCCCAAAGATTGCAACAATGATCGGTCTTGCGCCATCCGCATCTAGCAGACTCCTGCGACCTTCATCAGGTCATCAGTCTACCTTGTGCGGGGCCTGCCCACGCTACACCTTCCGGTGACCGCTCGAGAACCTTTCCGCCCCAACGGCCATCGGTTCTACGTGCAATGTGCCCCACCCCCTGCCACTTCAGTTATGCGATTTGGAGAGTCATATCGGTTACAGGTGAAAAACTTAAGAAAGTCACTTGTTGTATGTGTGAGTGACGTGTTCGAATAGGCGTTTGTTTTGTTTGTTACTAATTTCAAATATGTGTTCTCTATTCAAATACGTCACTCACACATACAACCGGTGACTCTTATTGGTGAATCTTATCGCAGTGAAATGATACATACTCCTTTGCGTGTCCGGACGTTTGCATGAAAAACCGAAAGATAGGGTTTATGCACTACATCTGTACTGAAAAAATGTGCTGACTTGATTTAGGGAAAAACTACACGCGTAAGCGTGACAAAGTAGAATTATTTTAGTTTCTGAATGCGGGGCTTGCTAGCCCGCGGCAGCGCACGCTTGACTGCTTTTTGCATTTATGTACGTATTCAATGGCCTGTCGGCGCGCAGCGGTAATTATCGAGGTCAGTAAAATTAAATGACCTCTGATTTAATTTGTCCGCAGCCACGTATCGATTGCACAGATTTCTCGTGCTGCTTTGAAATTGCTGATGTGGCGAAAACAAAGCATCAGATAAGTATAAGCCATTGCCTTTAGATGTTAAACATGCATCGCATATTGCTACGGGATTAGATGGATAGATACAACACAGAACAATTTTAATTTAAGTTTAGATTTATTTTGTTAGAGGTTTAATGTATGTCACCTCTTTGTTAATCCTGGCCGATAGCGCATTCAAAAGTAACTGACAATGTCGTTTTGAAATTCTGTATTCCTTGTTTTCCTTGTGCAAATAAATCTCTGCTGTTTACAAATATTATGTTTAAATCACGTTTAAATTAATATTATATTATATTTTTTATTTCCAATATTTAAGAAATTATCCAGACCACCAAATGCAAAATAATGTAGTTCTTGAAAAAGTCTAAGTCATTACTTTTATTTTATCTAATTACGCTTTGTGGAAAAATGTAATGATGTCCTAATGTTATTTACTTAAGTGACACTTACAAAAACATACTAATAGGTATCAAAATAGGATATTATCAATTACAATTTTTACAGAATTAAAATGTAACGTCCAAATCGTTCAACCAGCCTATTTATTACTTGATAAAAAAATCTCATATAACACCTTATTCTCTATGGACATTTAACGCTTACCCAGATATGTAGTGTCACTAGTGCCCTTATAGGGACCACTTAACGTTTTTTATTTGACAAATATTGTTTTAAGATTACAATAATAATAAATGTTAATTTTTATGTACTGTAAATACCTAGTGCAGTGGCCACTAAACGTTATTAATCCAAAGCCAATAAAGAGGGCAATATGGGAACGCAACCAAAATACCTGTCAAAACAATTTTCTGTGACATTTTAGTTATTAATTCCAAACATAGGAAAACTGGGCAAAATCGTTCGTTTTAAGCGGTTACAGATTGTCATATGTCAGAGTCTGTCACATTTATCACATTTGTTGTGGCTTGATAAAATGTTTACGTTCAAATTTCAACGTTTGTGGTTCTTATTTGGCTTCTGCCCTTCTCGGATATGTTCATGGTCCGTACCTGCAGTAACTACTATCCTGGAGGATATTAATTGACATTTAAGAATTAGCTATGACTTAATTAGATTGAGATCAGAAATAATATATGTAACTGTAATGCCAAACAAATGAAATTAATATTTTACAATCTATTATTTGGTTTTACCTATCACGAAATTAAATTTCATCCACTTTCCGGTTACCGATTGAGCTGATACGAGTATATTACATACATATACTTATATACATCATTCAACCCTTAAAACTTGCACTAAAAAACTAACAGGGCAATGGTCATATACATAATTATGTAGCGCATAGTACTACTGATAACGGATCGAGGTCATGTAGAAACTACTGTTTTTTAAATGGAAATAGCAATAACATAAAAAAAACAAAAATCCCTTTTTAGCGACATATTCGTCTACCGTAATCAGTCATCTAACCCTCGACAGGCCTGATGATTTTTAGGGTTCCGTAGCCAAAATGGCAAAAACGGAACCCTTATAGATTCGTCATGTCCGTCTGTCCGTCTGTCCGTCTGTCACAGCCAATTTACTCGGAAACTATAAATGCTATAGTAACGAAATTTGGTAAGGATATGTGTTGTATGAACCGCTACAGGAATGTGAAACTAAATTGTAAAAAAAACCATTGGGGTGGGGGCCCTCCATACATGTAACTGAGGGATAGAATTTTTTTTTTTAGTTGTACATAAGCGTGTGGGGTATTAATAGAAAGGTCTTTGAAAACGATATGAAGGTTTATACATCACATTTTTATTTAAGCAAATCGTTTTCGAGATATCAGGTCTCAAAGTCTGAAAAATGTGTCCCCCCCTCTATTTTTTAAACTACGCGATATAAAATTCTGAAAAAAATATGTGTTATGCACATTAATAAACTCTATCAACGATTTTTGGTTTGATTAAATTATCTCCTATAGTTTTTGAGGTAGGTTGATTTAACTGTATTTTTTTAATAATAAATTGATAATGGTACGGAACCCTTTGCGCGCGAGTCCGACTCGCACTTGGCCGGTTTTTAACTTTTCGCACACATGATCTATATCATCATCATCATCAGCCAATTGATGTCCACAGCTGGACATAGGCCTCCCTCAGAGAGTTCCACAAAGATCGGTCGTGAGCTGTCTGCAATGATGATCTATGTGTATGTCTATTATTAGCTAAGGGTATATTAGTGATCTTCAAAATTCGTAGATCTCAAGTATACTCTTCACTAAATATATATATATTTTAAGTTAATACTGTTTTGATCTATGTGTGCGAAAAGTTAAAAAATCATCAGGCCTGTTCAAGGGTTAAAATAAACTATTATATACACCGTGTTTTATTGATTTCCGTTAAATTAAAGGGAAGCTTATTTAGGTCAAAAATAATCAATTTCTCTAAGATCTTAACTCTTACTGATATTGAGTTATTAAAAAAATAAGTTTAATGACTGAACAAGTGTATTGCAACCTTTATTACCTACATCCTAATGCTACTTATTTTGACATGTGCCGTCAGTCACTTGAAATTAACTTTTGTGATATTCTTAAGGTTCTCTAACACTCACCATTTCATTTCTTATGTACGAAATTGAAAACGAAAAAAATTTTTTTTTTCTGTTTCGACTAAAAGCTATAATATACCAGGTAGCTCCAATTAACGTACCAAGCAGCCTGTTAAATATAACGGAATTAAAAAAACACGGCGTAGGTATATTAACATTATTCATTATTGGTTAACAATATAAGTTTATGTAGGTAGCTAATTAGTTAGTTACAAAAATATCGGTTTCAAAGGTCTTCATGAGTATGTTTTGTCAAAAATATAACCTTATCGACATTCACTACCTACTTACCCATCTAAGTCACTGGTCTCACCTCACCGCGAGCTACCAAGCTATTAACTATCGGCTATAAACATGAACAAAAGATACGCACTCCCGTTTAAATAAAGAGACACGGGAGTAACGTATCTTCGGTCATGTTTATAGCCACTAGTTCATAGCTTAGTAGCTCGCGGTAGGTGGTCTCTAACTGCCTAAGGCACACCTAAGACATTAAAAAAATTGTTTTTCCTGATTCGAAATGGGTCATTCTCAGTGGGCACGTTTTTTGGGCGTCGGGTAGATTAACTTTGTATTCTTACATATATATTGCATAAAAAAAACGTTGGAGGGTAGTTCTTGTTTTAGTTATTCTACCTGTAGCAGTTGTAATTTTGAAAATAATCTCTTGAGAACTAGTAATAAAAGAAATAAAAGCCTACTTTTATCATGCTCCATCAAGCGAACAGTCTCCAAAATATAAAACGTGAACTAATAGATAAGTAATAATACAAAAGTATACATATGATCTAAATAACTAAATTATTCGTATTTTATACATAATATAGCAGTAAATATACTGTACAAAATCAAAACTGAGGAAGGAAGAGAAAGAAGAGGCTGAGAACGCCGAATTCTGAGAATGACCCAAATAATATATGATGCTTTTACTAATTTATTAATGCAAAATGAACCTGTGATATTTGAAACAAAGAGAAAATAAGAAGCTTCGAGAACCCTAAAAATACAAACTGCGCCACCAATAACACGGGCTCGGAGTTAATTGCGCGTTTTATTGAGCCGTTAAAGTATATTTTTCTTAATAGGCACCTAGCCGTCTGGAAAATTGGAGTTACTGAAATATTTGCTTGCTTCAATTACCAGTAATTTACTGGCATGATATGTTTCATTTAAGCATTTAAGCAGTTTGTTATTAATTAGGTACTATTTAAATATTAAGTAAGTAACACGTTTCACTTCAATTCCTTCTAAAAAAACTGCTTACAAGATTATCTTCCTTTTTCAGTATTTTGATTTGAATCATTAAAGACTCTTCGGACCGCTATGCAGATATAGTTGTGAAGAGCTCATAATAGGCATAATCACCAAATTAAAAACCTACTTCGACAGATTTCTCCAAGAACCTCAGACCCCAACTTGACGCCATCGGGACTATCACGGGGTTATACCCGTTAAAAAAATTGAAAATCGGTTCACGATTCTCGGAAATATCGAGTGTCACACATACAGTGGCCCTACCGCGAAAAACGAAATTCGTAATTTCGAGGATTTGTCTCTCTCACTCTAATGATGCCTTCGTTTGAGTGACCGAGAAAAAAATCCTCGAAATTTACGAATTTTGATTTTCGTGGTAGTAGGTCAGCTCTCACTGACATCTAGCCTGTCATGTCATGTCAATTCTCTGAAGGCGGCAGGCGCGCAGCTTCACACAAGTTGAAACCTCTTTTCTAATATCACATCAACATCTTTCCACGGCGATTGATGTGACATTGTAGCTTATAAAGAAAACGCGTTAAAAAGAATGCGTTATGCTGTATCTTTGGTAGAACCCAGTTCATCATCATCATTTCAGCCATAAGATGTCGACTGCTGAACATAGCTGCCTCCCCTTTGAACTTCCACATACACCGGGGGAAGCGACCAGAATCCAGCGCCTCCCGGCGATCTTTATAAGCACGTCTATCCATCTCGTGGGTGGATGACTTACACTGTGTTTGGCAAAATAACATGTTTTTTAACCGTGGTCCCCACTCGAGCATTTTTCGACCCAATTTTTATACAAATTATAACCGATGTTGAATTTCCTAAAACCAATGTAACTATATAACCCAATGTAACCAATCTAACCATATATTACTAAACCGTAATTTTATCATGTCACTGGGGCCAATCAATGCAAGCTATCATAATTATGATGATATCATATGATATTTAAGAATAAATGGTATTGTTTTACAATTGCAGTTAACCTAATTTCTGCACTAGGGAAATCCGTTTGTGGCGTAATTTATCAATGTATAATAAATACAAATAATAGATTAGCAGGTAAGGCACTGGTCTTACTGCGAGCTACTAAGCTATGAACTATGGGCTATAAACACGAACACAAGATACGCACTCCCGTTTAAATAAAAGAGACACGGCGATACTCGCCCGGCGGTGTTAGCTGATAGCTGAGCGAGTATCGCCGTGTCTCTTTTATTTACACGGGAGTGCGTATCTTTTGTTTGTGTTTATAGCCGATAGTTCATAACTGAGTAGCTCGCGGTGAGACCAGTGCCTAAAATCGCAAATTCAGCTAAAAATAACTATATGTAATAAAGCCTCATTTATTTATTTGTTATAAATTACATATGATTATTATCTATTTATTTTTTATTAAGGACCTCACTAAGAATAAAGGCCTCCTCCATATTCTTCCATGTTTCTCTGTTTGTTGCCTTTGAAATCCAATCCTTCCCAGCAACTCTAACTAGATAGTTAGAGTTGATGAGATCATCAGGGTGCTTAGACAAGTTGCCAATCGCTAACGCATAATCGTCAATCGTAAACCAAAGGCAGCTATGTCTTTGTCGCACTAATATAAAAGAGTGACAGAGAGGGAAAACTACGATACGCTACTAAGCGTTAGCGATTGGCAACTTGGCTAAATATCCAGACCACCTTTCTTTCGGTTTTCCTTTTTTTCGTTTCCTGTGAGGTCCTAGCCATGTAGTAACTTTATATGTCCATTTCTCCTGACTCATACGTGCTACATGCCCTGCCCGCCTAAACTTGATATGTTATTATTTAATTTTTATCGTCGTTACTTTCGCTTAGCAGCAATCCGCACGCCCGGTCAGAATCAACTGTTAACTACAATTAATTACATTACATTCGTTCGAATGAGTTTCAGATATTTCGGTGTTGTTAACAGTGAACGGCGTGTTTTCGATTGACATTTGCTTTTTATATGCACAGTATGCATTACAAGCGTAGAAATATGACGATCATATTTGACAACAAAAAAACAATGCGGTGTACGCATATGTTATACAAATACGAGTAAGTACTTAAAGCTACCTAGTTCAGATCATGTACACGACAACATCTTGTAAAAACAAAGGGAACTTGACATTTCACTCAGTCAGTCTTTCGTACTGATAACAAAAATTGGAATGAAATCGCAAGATCGATAATAATGTTTCTTTATTTCTAAGTCATATTAACCCTTGGTCTGTGTTTGATAAGGATCCATACAAAAGATATTGAAATCAAATCAATTCATAATTTGAATTAAAAATCCATTGTACTGATCCTTAGCAACCATAGACGAATCGTTCATTCTTCGTTACCTTTTTTGAATTACTTAATTCTTCACTTCAACTTTGGTCTAATTATTTTTCCAGTGAACAGATTTAGAGAAAAGTACAAACGGGAAAATATTTAAAACATAGTGAACTTGAAATTTGTGTATAATTCGTTGTTGCCGTATTGTAGGTACTGTAGTTACTTATAACTGCAATAGCCATATTTTATCCTTATTTGCTTTGATCCAATGAGATGAAAAATTTCTGCTTACAACTTATTTAAATAAGTATTTACTTTTTTCATTTTCTTCAAATAGCAATGTAAAAATATCTTAATTAAACATTTATTGCAAAATGAGTAAAAATTGCAGAATAAAAAAGAAATTAATCGGGTTTATCTTTTACCTCGCTCGGCTGTGATTACGTTTTTAATGCAATAATCTCTCCTTCTACTTCCCTTGCGATTCATTGATCCTCGCAAAGTGCATTCTGAGTCGGATTGTAAGATCGCCGGAGGCTCTGGCATCCGTCTAGGGCGGGACGTGATTCGCATTCCCGCTGGGAACTCTAGCCAGCGAGTCCCCACACGCGACCTGCTTTTCTAATACCGCAGGAAATTTGCCAAAACATTTTCCCACTTACGAGGTTTTTGTCTAGTGAGTATGTCTAATTTGTAGCAAATATTTATGTATGTATGACAAATAATTATGACAAATATTTTTAGTATAATTCTCAATTAGTTGCAAAATTTTGTGCGTCGTGAAAATAGTTTATTATAATTTGAGTTCCATGAATTAGTGCAGTATTTTTTGAAGCCATAGAAAACATTGAAAGGGAGCAATTTTATCCATTATAAATAAACTTTACTATAACTTGTATTGTATACCACATTCAACATATTAACTAATCGAAAGTACTATCTTCTATTAATGAAAAATTGGAGTAATTAGCTGAATGTGATCACGGCTACATTAGCTGCTGTATACATAAAATAGTACATACAATTGAAGATCGAAACGGGTAGCGATAATTAAAACACGACCGAAGGTTGTATTTTAAATCGACATGAATATTGAACTTCCTATTCATACGTGTATCGCATGACGTTACTCAGTACAGATGGACTTCCGAAGTTTTGACCTGATAGAAAATTAACCACTTCTCGCACTAGCTCGTAAAAAAACACCATCTGTACTAAAATAGTATATTACTATACGGGTACGAAAAACATGACAATTGACGTTTCCAAATGTTTCAGATTTTGTCATCAGATCAGGGGCCTATTTCTCGAAAGCTTGTAACTTGTAATACAAGCGGAAGACCTTATTTTATTAATGATGAAAAGAGACTTCCACTTTGTAATACAAGTTTTTGAGAAACGAGCCTCATGTAAGTCAACGCACATTACATTATATCTTATAAATAAAGTTTGTGGGTAGGCATTTCAAAATTTATTTAAATTCGATACTTTTAGAGCTATGATTCGACTTTGCTTAATTGCATCTATGATTTGAATTTACTATACAGACCCTCTACAGTAACGTAATATAACCCATTATCTAGGTATGAATGAGTCGTAACATTCTGACAATGACAACAGGATTATAAAAACGCGTAAGTCTGGAATATTAATATAACACGAAATATCTTGCGACATGAATTATTCTTGTCACGTTTGTGTCGTGATGATGACAGTGCAACATTACATCCTTTAAGTTTCGTGAAGCACTCGTACTCAATTCTCTACCTGTATAACGCCAAAATGGGCTTTAGCTGGCACATAGTAAAGTTTATAATACCTATATATTTTTACGTATTTATTATTAAGTACCTGAATATTATTACATAATTTTTATAAAGTGAATTTTGTTCAATCGTGTTAACATACCCATAGAAAGATGGCCGGTTATCAATATTTGTTAATAATGTTGTTTACTTGTAACTAGTAACTAATTTACTTAAGTACAAACGTTAATAATATAGTCAAATAAAACTGTTTCATCACACTTGCTTTCTAAGCGCATCATTGCTTGCATTTACATAGCTATTAAAATCGTAAGATTTCTTAATATTATTATGTATTTATCACCGTATACATACACAACATACGTCACGTAGGATAATACGTACACCAATTTAAAACTATTACACTATACTACGTGAAGTGTAATGAGTATGCTTAAAATTCAAAGTTAGACAAAGTTTTGTGATAATCGCGTACCTTGCAGAAATTGTATACACTTTGGCTAATCGATGTATTCTCATAATTATAATAAACGCGTATTTACAACATCCAAGAGCCAAAGCGCGTTTTTGAATATCTGTATTCTTAAATTATCTAGGTACTTACATTTTCAACACAGGGAATAAGAAAATAGTGGAAATCTGTTTAAATTCTCAAACAGTGTCCCCCTGTTATGACATCAGCATACACTCTCTTAACACATTGTGCATCTAGGGAGGTAAGTACGGTATTACCAACGAGAGTCTTCGGTTTTAATGACTCGACTTAGTATGCCTTTTACCGACCGTGATGCATACCTACAATGTTTTTCATCACACTTGTGGACAAAAAAATAAGTTGTTTATAAGACAAAATATATTTTTCTGAAAAGTGAAATTCCCCAGGAAATTCCCCAGGGAATTTCACTTTCCTATTGGTCCCGCGATGCATGCAAGCAATGGCGCGCTTAGAAAGCAAGTGCGATGAAAACAAAAATTGATCAAGTACCCTAAGTAAGATTCAAATTAAGCCATTTTACTCGTCTATTAGTCACATTAGTTGTACATATATATGTATTTATCTATATCAAGATTGTCGTATAGAGAAATGGGGATACTTAAATACATTATTTTATAATGCCACTTATCTGTGTATCCTAATGCGGGAGAATGTTTTTCCGATCCAGTCACTAGGGTAGCATGACGCAAGGGTCACGTGTTGGCGAGGGCCGCGGGTAATTCAGCCCCTGCCACGCGGCTGCTGTTCGCCTGGTACGTGACTTGTATCGCAAACCTGCCGCAAACTTTTTGCTAGACAACGTTGTTGATTTAAAATGTTAAAAGTTCTTGTCTCTAGTGCACGTTGACATTTGCTAGAGATAATCGCGTTACGCAATTTACCAGTTACCCGTAGTTTTTCAAAATTACCTATCCTATAATATCCTTTGTGTAAAGGTGTAGGTACAAAATGAATCCACTTATTCTGAATCTCTCCAAAATAAAATAATTATTATTGTTAACTAATGTTTTACCAAACATGTCTCCTAAAATGTTTGGTTAAATTGATATTGCGACATATTCTTCAAAAAAATATTATGTAAAACGAGTTCCAAGAAATTTTCAAAGCCGTACCTAATTCATTCATTACTTCAAGTTAATTACATTACAACTAACCACAATGGGGCAAAGAGAAACCAGACGGTGTTCTAAAAATAAAATGTAGCTGACCTCGTTTCCCTCGGTTTCATATAGCTCTTAGGTCATCAGATAGATCATGTTATATATTATGTGGGACTTAATGTAAATATATGGATTCACCTGTCTGTATATTTATCTAACATATGCGATTCTAATAAATTATTTTCAGATTTTGTTGTATGAAGACAATTTAACTACGAAAAACTTTGGGCTGGGATGGTGCATATGTGGACAAAATAACATTTCCTAACTAGTGCATAAATTTCTCTTTTTAAGGCACTTCTTGTGAAAAAAGTCGTTCGATACAGGTGTAAAAACTTCTTTTTAACTCGGGTGATTGTCGCCCTCGTTTCACTCGGGCTCCAACTTTCACCCTCGTCGAAAAAAAAATGTTTTGCACTTGCACCGAAATGTACTATTCTGGACTAATTTTATTAAGTAGGTATGTTAGGATGTGGAGTTATCGGGAATCAATTACAAACCTCAACATTACCCCATAGGTATGCGTAGAAAGTACAAAGGAGGTAGTAATGGGCATCGTAACAGTAACCCTTTTACGTTTAAGACTCAACAGCCGTAAAAGTATCCAATGTCGTAAAATTGATCCCTGTAATAAAATTACAGACCGTGAAGGGCGAAAATGAAATATTGTGTCACCATCACGTAGAAAAATGCGAAATTTAAGTGCTTTACTGTAATCGATGTTTTAATACATTTAATGGTACGGTGGAAGCGATGGCCGGGTGTTATTGTCAGTTGTAAAATATTTTATTGTTTTCGTAGGTATAAAATGAAAGTCAAAGCGTATAAATAGGAAAAGCCAGCTTAAATAACTTTTCACCCGTTTTGATCGTACCAATAGTATAAAGTAATAATTTATGCAGACTCTAGCGACTGTCAAAGCAGCTAAACTAATGCTACGCGCCAAGGTATTATTAAATATACCTACATATATATAATTTAACCTTACCTATACATTTGTTGCAAATATTCTTATAAGTCTTATAACGTGCATTCTGAACCGCTAAGTTTATTTAACTTTTTGACAACAACGAGACAATATTATAACCCTTATATAGCGAACAAATATTTTAACCCTTTTTACATCGTTAATCATATTGTTTGTCGTCTTGCGTAAAATCTGCAGTCAGCGCTTAATTGATTGATTAACTTTATCTTTCAATAACGAAAACAAGCCAAAATTTGAATGACTTGGACAGTCTTATTTTTATCAATTTGAACGTCAATGAAAAATGCCAAAGCTTGAAAGCACTAGAGCGTCAGGCGAAACTTGCCCATGCATTCTCAGTAGTAATGTGACAGAGTCGCGACGGCCCCAGCTGCCACGGATAATGTCTCCTCGCTTTATACCATAGGGTTTATCTACGGACCTTCTGGGACACGCCTGACCCCTGATTTATATATGAAAACTCCGAATTTATTGGGTACCCCGTTCCGGTAGTTAATAGCGTAGATATTCTGGGGCTAGCCGCGCTAGTAAGTAATGAGTGTGGGACAGGTTAAGGAAAACTGAATGCGGATTGTGGTTTTGTTTGTATCGTTATTATAGATTTGTGGTCTCAGTAAACTGAATATTCATCAAATAATTACGTAGGTACTACCCGTATTTAAGAATTAAGGAGATAATTTGATATTTTTTCTTTCCTTAATATTACAATGAATTACTAATTTTAGACGATCCTTAATTACTTTACTTCGTCCAATTAAAAGTATGTCTAGGCGGGCGGTGCCTCGAAGAGCTAATAATTAAGAAGGCAAGGTGCGGTGGAAGTGGGTAAATCTCAATTTACGCCGCGGTTGTGATCCTTCTTGAAGAAATGAAATATGCGACTGGAGTTCGGGCCCTGACCCATGTCAAATCAGCATTCGCAGGTATGCCCGGAATTATTTACGGCCAACTCACCGCTATGAAATTTTTTATCACGACGATAAATCTTTATTAGCCAAGTTAGACGAATTCCCTGGGAATCCAAAGCAGACCTTACTTATTGTGGATTCTATGTTCGTTGTTACTTTTGGGACATGTAGGTCTTATGATTAAGTATCGGTTTATTGAATTATACAAACTCGCTATTTTCTAGTTTTTGGGACATATGTAATGATTATGGTAAAAAACACTGTGCCCAGCAGGTCATAATGATTCTGTAACACTCTGTTATTACATTTTTAGTGTAATAAATATTGACTATTAAATACTTAATGAAACATTTTTGAAGTTCCGTCCCAGATTAGCACCGTGTAGAAAATTTCTGTGCCGTAATTATATTCAATTCCAAGGAAATGGTTAATTCTAACTGTAATTTCAAATGCTTCATCAAATTTAAACATTATTACAGCCAAATTATAACAGCTATAATACAATTAAATTACACCTATTCAGCTGTTTGCAATAATAGTATGCATATTGCACATTGCTTAGTTCTGCGCTGAGGCAATCTGACCACAATCCCTCCGAATTACATCCCGTTTCTCACGCACTCCGCCCGGGGTTCTATGTACCGTGTTTATGTGACATATACATATATTGGGCAAATTGCCGCATCCTTGGCCTATGAATATTACATGAACCGGCCGCACGACGCGATCACTTCATCACGGAGACTTTAACCATACCCCTAGTTTTGTGGGCTCTATCCGCGGGATAAAACGGGATGAAGCTAATAAATAACAATATGTTCACAAAAGAGCGCAATATAAATGGTGAATTATGTTTAACCACATGGGTGGTACGCAGGAAAGAGTGCTCTCGATTTTAAGGTTTACTTATGTAGGTTTATTTTTCTAGTTTATTCTGTTATCTATTTCGCACTTACCATGCGTAGGACGAATAAAGAGAAACTCCTATAGTATTTAGGTATTTGTGTGGCAATCCCACATGAGAGTGTAACATGACCAATCACTTGCACGTTTATTTTATTAGTGATTCTTTGGTTCATTTTTCTCAATTTGAAAATAGTAGTTAGGTACTTATCTAGATGTAATTTGCCCTACGTGTCATTGAGAATACTTAGGTGCAAGTGATATAATATATTTTTTCTACTCCCGTACTTTTATTTGTCATTTACATGGTCGTGAACACACCTTTAAGCCCCTAACTTACAGATGTCAAGATAAGTCTATATTGTCTATTCCCTATAAACGCATTCGGGTTTACACGCAGTGCGTTTTTTGCATTTTAAGACACCTCGTGTATACAAGACTTAATGAAATACAAACTGCAAACCTAATTAAAAAAAACTGATGAACAGCGGCCCTACCGAGAAAAACGAAATTCGTTAATTTCGGGGATTTGTCTCTCTCACTCTAATGAAGCCTTCGTTTGAGTCACAGAGAAAAATCATCGAAATTTACGAATTTCGATTTTCGCGGTAGGGCCACTGTAGGCCAGTAAACCATAGAGGAGCTTTCTTTTTTAATTTTGACATCTCCCGCCCGACCATGATGTTTAATAAAATTGTGTTTGACTGAGAATGTTTCTCAAATACAGGGTGTAATCGATAAGTGTTTACAGGCCATCATTCCGTAAATATGAGAGATATCAGAAAACCTTTAACTGATACCGAAAGATCGTTACCCAGCGAGTAAAATTACATTAATTACTTTTTCTAAATAGATGAAGAATTATTAAAAATACTAAGTTAAAACGCTCCCATACATTTAGTATGACAACTTACAGCCTTAAAGAATGTCGGGTGTCGTAAGAGATAAAACTGTTGGAGATTCGTTATTGTACGAATACATTGTAACAAAATAATAATACTGAAATAATTAATCTAACATTTATTCTTAAATGAAAAGTTTGTTGTCTTGGAATGAACGTTTACCTACTAAATGTAAGGAAGGGTTTGAAGTTAATATTTGGGGTATTTCTGATTTTATTTCAAAAAAGTTATTAGAGTAATTTTACTCGTTGGGTGATGTACTTTCGATATCAGTTAAAAGTTTTCTGATATCTCTCATATTTACGGAATTATGGCCTGTAAACACTTATCGATTACACCCTGTATACAAATTTATTTAAAAATAAATGTGTGGTCGTAGAAAAAGTAGTGTATGCAACATTGTTTAACTGAGTCCAAAAATGCTCGTGGCGTCTTTAATAACAATTTTCGGCTTCGCCTCAAATTGTTACCCACGCCACTCACCTTTTTTGACCTCTCTTAACACATTCGCCTCCGGTACTGTTTCACGAAGTGCTAATACTATGCCGATTGAAATTATCTGATAGAAATCCTATGCCAGTGACACGCATGTGTGACCGAAAAATTGTACTCCTATGCCGGCGACACAGCATTTGTGTCAAAAATGTTCGTAATTCTATGGCACTGGCATAGGAGTAAGAACTTGATTTATGCTAGTGGCATAACAACGTTTGTTAGTCGTATACCTCGAAATCATAAAATCCTTGTAGCTTTTCACATTTTCGCGTTTTGCCGCGATCTCAAAATTTCTTAACAGTGTTTTTTTCTAGTAGAATTATTTCTGGTAGCCAATTACAATGGTGTATAAAATTCTTAGCATATTAACTTTCTTGCCTTTTTTCATTGTAATCGCTTTTCACCACAAGAGATATTTGCTTGTAACGCGTTATTATAATTTTATCGCGCAGAACCAAAGTAAAAGATATCTTAGGTCTCCGGATCGCAGAAACTTAAGTGGCAGTGGGCGGCGTAGAACCGATGGCCATTGGAGCGGAAAGGTTCTCGAGTGGCGGCTACGTATCGGAAGGCGCAGCTGGTGACCTGGTGAAGGTCGCAGGAGTCCGCTGGATGCGGGTCGCGCAGGACCGGTCATTGTGGCAATCTTTGCGGGGTGGGGGCTATATTCAGCAGTGGACGTCTTTTGGCTGATATGATGATGATGATGATATCGCGATATTTCCTTCCTATTCGTCTGTAGTTTAGTTTGGTATATATATTATTATTAGCGGGGTAATTTTAAATGAATCAAGTTCACACTGAGGGAATATTTCTGTATTATTGTATTAATTTGCTACTGTTGCAAACATCTATTGAAAATAAATGCGGCTAACTAAATAGGCTATTGATAATACGTGCTACATCAAAATTTGCTGCTATTGTAAAAATCTATTAAAAATATATGCGAGTAACAAAATCTAACACCCATATTTCATGCTACAAAAAAATACGCTATCGCGGCGAAACGCGAATAGGTGAAAAGCTACAAGAATTTTGTGATTTCGAGGTATACGACTAACAAACGCATAACAAGAAGATTACTTTGATCACGTATGTGTGTCACTGGCATAGGAGTACAGTTTTTTCGGTCACATATGCGTGTCACCGGCGTCGAACGTGTTAAACAAGAGTTGCATAAAATACTATAATAGAAGTGTTGGGTTAAGTCGACGTGAAAGATATCAATGCCGTTAACTTGTCAAAATATATTTAGATGAAGTTATTTTGTTAACATTATGGTCGCATAAAAATAGTCTAAATGCTGGAACCGTTAATATAATTTAGACATTGACTGTACATCATACCGCTTATTTAAGGTTGCTAACAATAATACACGTATTTTCAATATTATTCAACAAAACCTGCATAATATATATAACTTATATTTATGAATGTTTTATACTTTTGCTCGATGTTGTTTTGTAATGTTTTGAAGAAATACGAAAATAATATCATATTATTATGCGATTTTCACTCAAGGGTACCATAATTCCAAATTCCCTTTTGTAATTTCAAACAGTATTCCCTAACCTAGACTCCCGTCTAGGCCATTATTAATATGCAAAGAGAGATTATTGACTAAGGGAATTTGCATGAAAAGCTTTACGGTGCAGCTTCGCGTAGGATTAGCTGCCATCGGCCAACAGTTAATCTTGTATGACGGCTGAGAAAACATATTCAATGTACAGCACGGCATTTTGATGCTCCAAGAATTATAATATTTAATACTTGAAAATATACTTTTTTAATGGTCCTTGATAGCTAATAGAGAATCTAACTGATAACGTACTATTTAGAGTTCAAATTTAAAAAAATATTTCTCTTTTGTCTGCTGTGAAAGGGTTAATGTAATAATCCATTATATGTACATAAATTACTTTATTACACTTATAATATAAACATTGGCTTCCACGTGCTTAACATAATCAGATAATGATACGTAGTTACTACAAATTGGTTAATTATTTGATTGCAAAAGTACAACTCTCTAGATAGCAGAAAAATTTGATGACCTAGGAGAATAATGAGGTGGTAAGTTAATTATTAGGCATAAAATAAAATGTGTAGCGCGGGTAAGTAAATACCTTGTCAGACGACCTTTCTTAATGGACACACAGAGACCAAGTTCACCTATAGCCATTGTTTCGTTTAAAGGCTAATGGGCTCTCGCGGGCATGTTATTCAAGTGTCAGAAGGATGAATGTCGTGTTATTTATGAGGTTACTGTGGAAAAATAGCTTTTTTAATGTCCTTGTTTGGCCAGCTTTCATTAAGATTATGACATGACTTATGAGAGTTCTGATCTAAAAATGGATAGGAACTGGGAATTGTATTTGTTGATAACAATAACTTTTATTGTGTGTTTTAAACACAAGGCAGGGGTTGAATTTGAATTTGATAATATGCCGCCGTAACTGATACCATATACATACAGGACGTCCCAAAGTTATGGGACATGAAGGGGAAGTACCTTAACCCTCTAATGCATATGAAGCCAAATATGGTTTCATTGGTTTTGGACTCTATTGACTGCTGTTAGGGTTCAAATTTGAAATGCATTTTTGCCTGTCTTATGCATTAGAGGGATAAAAAAATCTGATTTAAAAAAAAATCCAAAAAAAATGCTTTTTCTAGCCATCAAACCTACTTTATTTTTTTTTGTAATTTTATGATGTCATTCGAAAGAATGGATACAGAATAACAATTTTTCTTAAGAAACAAAGTATCTAAAACTAAAAAAAAAACAAACAGGTTTAAAAATTCGAAAAAAAATTGTTGTTGGCTCGATTTCCGGGTGAAGAACAGCGATAGTGAAAATCTTTGAATGCACTAATACTAAATTTTAAAAATAACATGAAGTCTTCTTTCAGGGAAATACACTATCCTACGATATTTAAGGTACTTCCCCTTCATGTCCCATAACTTTGGGACGCCCTGTATAGATTTTGTTACGTCACAGCAAAACCACTATTTCCACAATATTTTTATGGCATAGGAGGAAGTCGAATAAATACTTTATTGTATTTTGTTTCAGAAATCGTGCAATACGAGTAAGGTCACACACGGGAAATAATCCTCCGCCAAACTTTCCTGTTTACGTACAATTATATTGTGTTTATACAACATTGCAAAAAATTGCTTAAATAATCTTAACATTATTTGAATCTTTTGTTATGTTCAGAGTTTTGTATCATGGGAACAGCTGAATTTGAAAGTTCATTACAAAGTTTTTTTTCTTTTTTAAGTATCTTATTCAAATGTTCTCTCTCATTTTTAGGATTACGCACCTACAAGGGAAACTTTTTAAAGCCCATTTAACTAATTATAATACTGAGATAAGTACATAACACGTATTCATCTTCAACTGTCTCATTTGGTACACAACTTCCTAACCTCTAAATACACACTGTTGTTCTAAAATAGCCCTGTTTGCCTATATCAAAAGACCTAAGTCATCAATATTTTTGTCAAAAGTAAATCTTACCATAGCTTGTTCGTTTCAATCCAAGAAAATGTTTACGGCAAAAATGTGCTCTTAAGGTTAGCAAATTATTTACTAGATCTTTGTCAGCCTCCGTAGCCTAGTTGGTAGTGACCCGGCCTACGTAGCTGGAGGTTCTGGGTTCGAATCCCGGCGAGGGCATTATCTGCGTATTTATTTATCACAAATATTTGTTCATTGGTCATGGCTATCTATGTATTTAAGTATTCATATGTATCTATCTATTATAATATATGTATAATTATATCGTTGCTTGGTACCCACATCACAAGCATTAATGGAGCTTACCGTGGGACTAGGTTGATTTAATTTTGTGTTTAAGATGTTCCAAGATAAGACAATTACTAAGGAAATATGAGCCTGAAACATACCAATAAAGGTGACGGTACCTATATTTATTTATATTAAAACAAAAAAGACCTTGCCTCAGAAAATTTAATTTTATGAAAATAGTTAAATATGTACTGCCCTTTGAATCTCTTAAAAAGCTCCAGCTTCGCAGGCCGGGACACTACCTACTAGGCTACGTAGGCTGACTAAGCTGTATGACACATACACATCATCAACCTAAGTCAGTCCACTGCTGGACGAAGGCCTCTCTTATTATCCATGGGTATAGACACAAAACAAGGTAAATGCCCATGATGGGCGTACGACTTGGCGATCGTAGTAGTATGCCCACAATGACGATGCTGCTGCCCATCTTAAATAAATAAATGGTAAGTGACACTTTGATTCCTTAGTCGACTCTTACGACACCCATGGGAAGAGTTGGGGTGGTGCGTGCATGTATTCTTACTGCCGTCACCACATAGCCGACTAAACTATATAAACTGAGGAAACTCCATATTTTTAACTTTTCCTTTTCTTTGTTATGAAACGATTATGAAGCTAAACCATTCAACAGCATCCCTTATACATGAGTAAAGCATCAGTATCTCGCGTCGGGCGTGACGGACTATACATGTCGCTGTAGAACTGGATAAATGGAATAGCGACCAGTGGTCATTTTAAACTGAATATACATACTGCTGTGACGTCACATTTGTGCTAAGGAGCCGGTTGTGGTTACATAGCTATACAAAAATCTTAAAATGCACATAGCATAATGTTTCGCAGATCATTACAACATATAATATGTGATGTACTGATGTATAATATGACGTGTAAATATATAATATGTGAATGTAATATTACACACATTTCTACACACCACACACACGTCTGTCTGTGTTGTTGTTATGCATGCGTGTATGTGTGTCTACACATACACACACGCATGCATAAATATGTTATTTAGAATAATTAGATTTATTACCTCTCATTTTGAATTATTTGTTAGTACTTTTTGATAAGGAGGAGCGAGGCCTTCCTGATACAAGTATTATTTACTTAATAGGTGAGACCCACTTGTAAACTGCACCAAAATTGTTCAAGGAATTAAATATGTTTCATTTTCATTTTTCATATAACTAATAAGTGTTTTTTGGAATACATAATACTTAAGCTATAAGTTCTTTGTGTGTTTTAATGTAGTTACTTGTCGAAAAGCCGCAATGCATTGAAATGAATTTTGCATTTGTCGTCAATTCGATTCTCATGGAGCTTATCACGCACGCGGTTTTCCCAGTTTCCGTGTTTAATGACGTGGAAACTGTGATAAATTACAGCTTAATGCTCTTTTTCTCGCACACTTGCCCATTTTTCCGGGCCTTGTTTTACTGTGGACGTTTAAAGTTAGGCTATAGTAGGATAGGGTCCGTTTCTAATTTCTATCCGTTAGTTTTTAAGAGCTGTAATAAAATATATAAAAACAATCTTAAATACTATTAAATAACTATACACCTCTAATATACCTACTTGTAAGGTGCATATCTAGTTTAATGTGAAACGGAACGTAGTTCTGAAAAGGCTGTAGTACCATAGACCACATACATACGCTGCGATAAATTATACAGAAGACCGAGGAGTATAACTTGCCATTCTGCTTAGCGTTTGTGGACTATGAAAAAGCCTTCGATTCGGTAGAAATATAGGCAGTGCTTGAGTCTCTTCAGCGATGCCACATTGACTATCGGTACATCGAAGTGTTGAAGTGTTTGTATAGCAACGCTACAATGTCGGTCCGAGTACAGGAGCAGACTACGAAGGCTATTCCGTTGCGAAGAGGCGTAAGGCAAGGAGATGTTATACATATATCCGAAACTGTTTACTGCCGCAATGGAAGATGCCTTTAAGCTCCTGGAATGGCAAGGACTTGGCATCTATGTGAACGGCGAAAACATCACTCACCTTCGGTTTGCCGACGATATCGTAGTCATGACAGAGTCGATGGAGGAACTCAGCAAAATGCTCGATGACCTTAACCGAGTTTCTCAACGGGTGCGCTTGAAAATGAACATGGATAAGACGAAAGTTATGTCAAATGACAATGTTGTGCCCACCCCGGTTTCTGTTGAAAACTCGGTACTCGAAGTTGTTGACTCGTACATCTACCTAGGACAAGTAGTCCAATTAGGTAGGTCCAACTTCGAGAAAGAGGTCAACCGCCGAATCCAACTCGGTTGGGCAGCGTTCGGGAAACTACGCGATGTCTTTTCGTCTGACATACCTCAGTGCCCTAAGACGAAAGTCTACAATCAATGTGTGTTACCAACAATGTGAGTGATGACTTACGGCGCCAAAACGTGGTCCTTCACCATCGGCCTCATCTCTAAACTCAGAGTCGCTCAAAGAGCTATGGAGAGGGCTATGCTCGGAGTTTCTCTGCCTGATCGAATCAGAAATGAGGAGATCCGTAGGCGAACTAAAGTTACTGACATAGCCCTCAGGATTAGTAAGCTGAAGTGGGTCTGCACGCAGAGCAGATGGTCGATGCGGTCGAAAAGTGCTCGAGTGGAGACCACGGTTAGGCAAACGCAGCGTAGGACGTCCACCCACAAGATGGAGAGAAGATATGTCCAGCAGTGGACGTCTTATGGCTGAGATGATGATGATGATGATGATGAACGTAGTTAACTTATTTAGAAATATATAGATTGTTTGCAAGGAAATGAGAAGTAAAGAGATGGAGGAATGATTGAGTGAAAGAGATTAACATAGGATAAAGGTTAATATTAGTAAGATATGGAAATAAAAGCATTATGGCCGAAAACGTTGTTTAAAATCTGACATACTTACGTTTCTAATGTATATCTGTGGTTGATACTAGTGGATGAGGGAAATTATTGTGAGGCGTTGTGACGTCTTGGCGTTTGTTGCTGGGAGCATTTTTTCAGTACTCTAGTAATCACAAGAAAACAACGTATGTGAGGGTAAGTTACGATTTGGGATATCTGCAACTTCATAGTATATAAATTGCCCCTATTTGTAATTCGACGGTCCCGCAAATAAACGTGTGTTATCAAAATATAAACTAAAGACCGAAGAGCTGGCGACTTCCTCGCATAACGCATCAGTATTGCGATACAGAGCATCCTCGGTACAATGCCACAAGGGCCAATCTTAGATATAGGTTAGGTTAAGTATGTAGATTAGTTAGATTTAATCTACAGCGTGGGTATTTGATACGGGCGAATAATTAATCCAGCTATAATATCTGATCCTACGAGTCGTATAAGATAACCATTTCGTTAAATTTTGTTGTTGATTAGGTGTAATGATTTTTTCTAAAGTGCAACCCAGCAGCAATGTATGCCGGCCAACTGACATGAGACTCGTATGACGTTTAGATACTTATGTCTACTTTAAGTAATGTGGCTACCAGTGGATGCAATACATTGCGGGCTCAATTATTTTGTATGAAAAAAAAATACCTTAATTTCTAAAATAAATTTATGTAAATAGGTTCCCTAGGTCCGATAGTAATCGCCACTAAAATATTCGCCCGTATCAAATACACACGCTGTATGTACATAAATTGTAGTTTAAATATAAACTTTACAGGAGAAATAAAAATCGTAATAAACTTTGATATTAATAACTTTTCCGTTGATAGGTGGATTTTGAAACAATATTTAATAATATTATTATAAAATAATCATGCTGCGGATAAAATTGTAACCTTACGGGTTGTCCTGAAAATGTGGATAATACATAATTATATTTGTGTAAGATTTTATAAATATTATTACTCATGCAAAACAAGTAGCTGTTATAATATAATGACAAGTAATCAATAACTTAAACAGGTAGAAAAACATTTACATTCCTTTTAAATACCTAATTAGGGATAGTCCGTTATAGGTAAAATAACGTAATAAAACAAAGAAGCTGAAACCTCGTAAAAGCTTTTTTTTTTTTTTAAGTATTTATTTGGTACAGCAAACAGATATCGTACTGCATCAAATAGAGGTAGCTTATATTTTTAAAGTAAGCAAAATAGTGACTTTGCCTAAGAAACCTAATACCCTGCTCTGTGAAGAACATAGAACCCTAAGCTTAGTGTATCAAGCGAGTAAAATTCTCTTAAAGATAATACAGAATCGTATCAGGCCCAATTCAGAAAATTATATAGGGCCAGACCAATATGGCTTTCGAGAAAAGAAGGGTACAAGAGAGGCTACACTTGCTTTCAGAGTAGTCGTAGATAGACGATTGGACGTAGGGCTTGAGACCTATGTGGCCTTCATAGATCTCGAGAAGGCATTTGATAAAATGTATTGGAGGAAGATGATGAATGTTTTAAGAGAGGCGAGTATAGACTACAGAGATAGAAGAGTAATCTACAATCTTTACAAAGAACAAGAGGCAGTGATAGGACTGGGTGATGAAAATGGGACGGCAAGGATAAGACAAGGAGTACGACAGGGGTGTCCACTTTCGCCTTTGATTTTTAATATATACATAGAACACGCCATACGCAAAATAATTGAAGCGGATGTAGGAGGAGTAAAATTTAATGGAGAGAAAGTACATTTTGTACGATTTGCAGACGATATTGCAGCATTTGCTGAAACCTCAAAACAGCTTCTAGCTTAACTTTTCTAAAGTTAATCGTAAAAATGGACACAGTCTTTAGAGATTTGGGCCTAAAGATAAACACTAAGAAAACTAAAACACTCACAGTCTCAAAACATAATATTAAACATCCTCCAATAGTTTTAAATAACATCCCAATAGAACAAGTCCAAAAATTTAATTACTTAGGCAGTTTGGTAACCAGTGACTCCAGATGTACACCGGACATTGTTGCACGAATTGCCATGGCAAAAAAAGTATTCAACCAGAAGAGACAATTACTAAAGTCACATATGTCACGGAAAAGCAAGAAGCAAATTATTAAAGTGTACATTTGGAGCATTGCTCTCTACGGGAGCGAAACATGGACAATGACGCTAAAGGATAGGAAAATATTGGAAGCATTTGAGATGTGGGTCTGGAGACAGATGGAAGGAATAAGTTGGAAGGATAAAGTAACGAATGAGTGTAGGTGCTGCGTAGAGTGGATGAGAAGAGAACAATCATGAACACCATCGAAGTGAGACGCGGAAAGATGATTGGACACTTGATTCGTCACGACCATTTCTTCAAAACCATCCTTGAGGGCAAGATAGAAGGTAGAAGAGGAAGAGGCAGACCAAGACGAAGCTACATGGACCAAGTGATGGAAAGAGCGGGCGTGGTGTCGTATCAGTGTCTCAAAGTGCTAGCACAAGATAGAGAGGGCTGGAAGTTACTCCACCGACAAGAGAATATCTCTTAAGTTTATGATGATGATAATAAAGCACGAGATTCAAAGCTAGTGTAGGTAAATATAAAAAATTACAAATGAGCGCATAAGTAGCTAATTTCCTTAAAAATATTAGTATAAATATATGCATGCAGTCACCTCCAATAATATGTAAACATAGAGCTCAGAACATCCATCTGGGGATTATAAGGATCAAAATCGCTAGCATATCTTTGGAGCCCATCACTTTTAATAAACTATGTATTATGAATTGTATCAACATCACGTAAAAACAAAGTTAATATTAAGGAGACCAAATTAAGTGCATGCTTAGTGTAGGGTTCCGTAGTTATTCAAAAATGGCTGGGCCAATTATCAACTATTATATAAAGCTTGATCTGCAGTGCACTTTAACGGTGTAGGGATGTGATGTCGAGAAGATTCGAAAAACCACCAAACGGCCAATGGTCAAAGAAAATATTCACAAAGCACGTAAAAGTTCACTCTAATTTGCAAATGACACGCGTTTACGGGCCTAAAGGACCGACGCGCATCGTTTGACTTCAATCGTGCCTTTAGTTCCATTATATGAAATTTACGGTGCACGCACGCCAATATAGCAGGACCTTTTATATTTCCACTAGCGCGGTGTACTTTCCATAAACATCAATATTCAAATACGTGGGCTCTGAAAACTCATACGGACCAGGTTTTTATG
>JALPQI010017198.1:0-19801 GCA_025490895.1 Thaumatotibia leucotreta
GATAGATTGCCACCCCTCCACCGCGCTTGCCTGTGCGGTCATTACGCAGTAAGATAAACCCCGGAAGGCTGCAACATGTTGAAGGAAATTTCAGGTTTAAGCCAACTTTCGCTAACGAGAATAGCATGAATATCACAGGAAGTAAAAGTGTCTAAAAAATCATTAAAATGGCTACAAATGCTTTGAGCGTTAATATGGCAAACGTTAAAAAGATTGGGGTGCCTCTGGAATTCATTCCTCATCAAAGAACCAAGGGTCTCGGTTTCAAGCAGTTCATCAGTCGAATGAAATGAAGTCGACAAGTCACAAGCTGAGTAAAAGGAATCATTAGATCCATCAAAAGACATATAATATAAATATATATTAATATTATTAAGTTATATAATATATAAAAACTAAATATTAAATTATATACTACTAAATTTACTAGTCCGTTTAGCCTGCCGGCCGACCAGCACAAATGCACTACACAGTACATTTTAAATATAAAACTAATAGTAGCCAGAAAAGGCAAACAATTGTTAAAACATATAGAAAAATCAAGTTATGCAATGTTTTTTTACATTGATAAGTAAAGTAAAATATAAAATCCCCATCGGGGCAAATGTAAATATTATATGCACTTTAAATTTTGTAATAATATAGTATAAAAAAGAAAAAAAAATAAATGCTACGAGAAACGGAACGTTCCAGTACAATGTCACTTGTCAAAGTTGTCATGTCATTTAGATTTACCCCAGGCTGTCACTAAAGAAAAATCGATAATAGTTAAACATAAATCAATAATTTTACCGGTAGACAAAAAAATCACTTAAAATTGAAAACGGGTACATTTTAAGCAAAAATGAAATCGTTAACTAATAAGGAAGATACAAAATGGAACGGAATGATGCTTATTTCGTCCTTTTGGGGTATCGTGACGGTTCAGCTGGCTTCGTATGCTTCACCCCAGTGCTCTCCGCCGGCCCAGCCCTTGGCGCCGCTGCTTCCTCATGTCCCTGCGTTGACGCCGGGGCTGGAGATGGATGCTCATTTATAAGTTTTTGGAGCTGTTCACCCGTAACCACGCGATAAATCTTGCCGTTGGATGGTTTAATAAAGATAGTACCTTCCAATGTCCAGACACCTCGAATGCCGAAATGCCTGCGGGCTTCGAGGAACACTGCTTGCCGGCGACGTGTTAGAAACTCAGACATCACAATACGGGAGCCCTTCAACTGAGTCTTCTTCTTCCAGAGAGTGTCCTTCGTTACTGTATCATTACAGCGCACCAGAATAGAACGGGAACGTCCTGTGACTGCTGGTCCAAGCCTGTGGCAGGCAGAGAATGATGACGGCGACACCTCGGCTTGCCCTAGCTTATCCCGGCATATGGCAACTACCATCTCAACAACATTTTCATTGGTGGACTCAGACACACCTCCCAATAACAAATATTTTCGACGGTGCCGCATCTCAAGATTGTCCACTGAGTTGCTAAGTGCTGTTATCTGTTGCCCAATTACATTGAGCAAGGTCGAGGTGATATCTTTAAATTTGTTAAGTTCGGCTTTTAGTGTGGATATTGTGTCAGGCATGGGGGTGGCGGCCTGCAGTGAAGCCTCAAGTTCTGCAAACCCCTTTGACATTAGAGCCTCCAAGGAGCTCTGTGCTTTTGAAATTTCCTCCAGTGAACTCATACTGAACAGTGTTACCAAAGTTCAAAGTCCAAGTGCAGTGTAGTAAGGTCGCCGGCAGGTGCTACAGCAAACTTTCTATATAGACATCGATGGAACTTGCCCACAATGTATGTAAATATTTACACTTATTTTTGTTATTTATTGAATAAATTGTAGTTTTTTGTGCAATAATATTATTAAATTAATATTTACGTTTATCAGCTGCTTGTCACTGTTTTTCGCACCTACCCGAAAAAAAAAAAAAAGCGCTTCTTCCTCTACGTCTATTGGGTCTGCTGAGACCGGGTTCCATGCCTGGACCTCCGCAGCCAGAGCTAGAGCGTCTCTATCTAGGCGCTTTAATGCCCACCGAGGGCCATCACCTGGCAGTGACTGGCTAATTGGGCCGCTCGGGGAATCTGGGAGCGCCGAGATCTGGTACCGTATGTAACGGTGGTCAGAAAGTGTCTCGACGCTCTCCAGTACTTCCCAGCCCTGGATTCGACGTGCTAAGGCAGCATTGGCAAACGTCACGTCCACTATGGAGCCCCCCTGTTGCCGCACGCAGGTGTCGACTGTCCCTTCATTGATGACCATCAAACCAGTCGTGATGGCCCACTCTTCCAGCTCGCGCCCACGTGCATCCGTTGATGGCGACCCCCACGATACTGACTTGGCATTGAGGTCGCCAGCAAGAATTACAGGGCGTGGATGACATGCGCCGATTACCGCACCAATTTCCGCCAGATAGGTTTCAAATTCCGCCAGGCTTTTGTTTGGCGAAAAATACGCGCCTATCACCATGATGCCGCCAAGCAGAGCAACTACGAAGCCTTTTCGCCTCTCAACTTTTTCAAATGGCTGTGAGCCATACGACGGTTGCGTGACAATCGCTACCAAGCCTTCGTGGTCCCCAACCCAATTGTCCCTTTGGGGGATAAAGTAGGGCTCGGAGATGACTGCCACATGTATCAACCACTGCGCCATGCTCTGACAGAGGAGGTCCTGAGCTCTGAGGCAGTGGTTGATATTCGCCTGTAGGAACCTTAAAGCCATTACGCAGTTTCCATAGGTGCTGCCTTCTCAGCCTCGGCCACGACTGTGGCAGGTTGGCGGACAGATTGCGAGGGGGCCCGAGAGCCATCGCCATTCCTCCTCCCCTTCCTAGTATTTTTAGAAGCAGCGCACGCTTTACTCCCAATTGTGTGGCCTGCCGGTTTACTAGCTGCCGCGCAGACGGCACAATGTGGCGTGGCGGAGCATGCACCTGCCTTGTGACCAGCCTGTCCGCAGCGATAACACAAGTCGCTGCGGTCCTCCTGTGCCTTGCACTGCGCTCGGACGTGCCCTGGTTCCAGGCACCGGAAGCAGCGCAGAGGCTTATGGTCCAGTAGCCTTACACGGGCTGACACCCATCCTACTAGGAGTCGTCCGCTGTCCGTCAACTTCTTCACCGCCGTAACCGGGCATCGCACCCAGGCAGACCCGAGACCTGATGGATCTTGGCGGATTTCCCCACACTTAATTTGGTCTTGGAGGCACCCGCCTACCTTGACCACAGCCTCTATTATGTCCGCTGGAGTGACAGAGTCATCCAAGCCTGATACTCGCACCTCGGCGGTTTTTGTGGGCCTGGAGACGTGGACAACCTCCTTATTTAGTTTTTCCCTCAATTTGTTTGCGAGAGCATCTGCTTTGTCAGCACTTGTTACACCAGGCACTTCAATAATTGTAGCTCCGGTGAGTGCTCTCTTGAATCGTACGCCCTCTATTTGCAGTTCATTTAGGTCGATTTTAGACCTCGCCTCTTTGATTACATCCGCGTACGTTGTCTTCTGCTCGCTTTCCGGTTTCAGCGTGAGGACGATCGCTGCGGAGCGTGGAGGACGCAGTTTGCGCGTCGCTTTGGGAGCCACCGATTTGGGCTTAGAGCCCGTTGCCGTCTTTTTGCCCTTTTTGACTACCTTTGTCCAACTTTCTTCCATGGACGCCGGGGCAGGTGGAAGTGGGCGGGGTTCCTGCGGTTTATTTGCAGGTTGTGCCTCTTTACCTCTCTTTTTCTTGGTGGCTTTTTTCTTGCCCCCCTCTCGAGGAGCAGGTTTCAAACCACCGGGAGCCGTCGATTTTTTTAACCCACTGAGACCAGCAGCTGGTCCAGCTGCAGAAGCTGGAGCTTTGGGTGCTGCCTGCCGTGTATTGCCTGCACTGTTGGCAGGCTGGGCCGTCGTTTTCACCTTGTCTGCGGCCAGCGGCGGCCGCAATGTTTTTCGAGGGAGAAGTCTATCCTCCAGTGCCTCCAGCCTGGCGTTCATCATATTGCCTACCCTTATCATCATCGTCCGCTCGGCATCCTCTCGTGGCTCAGATTCTGGAGCCACAGCCTGGCACTGCGATGACATATTTTGGGAGGAAAACGCACTTCCTCTGGCGAGCCGTAGCTCGCTTCGTAACTCCTCATGCTCCTTCTGGAGGTCCGCTACCTGGGCTTGAAGTCGAGCTATGACTCGCTGGAGCTTCTTTGTCTCTTCCGTGGTGGTGCGTTCAAGCATCACCTGAGCGAAATCCTTTATTGCTGCGGCCGCGTCCTTCAGCTTACGTTGATGGGTACCCTTGAGGTTCCCCGACGTGGCAACAACCTTGTTGACCACGGCCACACTGTCCATTACTTGGGCATTAAGAGCTGACATGAGTTGGTCCTCTGTATCTGGCCCACTCGCTATCCTACGTTCTGCAGTTGGTCGCATACGTATGGTCATGCTCTCGAGTTCCGTCTCAGCCTTTTCGGCAGTTTGCCGGCGGTATTCCTCCTTGGCCGCTTTGTACATTTCCCGGGTCTTGCCCAGGCCGGCGTATTTCCCCGTGACGGGGCGGTCTTTTCCTTTTAGCTGTTTGCCGGTAGGTTTTTTCTTCGGCTCCAGCTCCTCCTCGCTGGGCTCCGAGAGCTCTATACGCCTTTTAAGGCTCTCCTCCGCCCAGAAACGGGTAAAAGACGCGGTGCTAGATGCAGACCCAGATCTTGACCTAGTCATTACCGTCATGAGACTAGAGTCCGTGTCAGAACCCTCCAGTTTTCCCTCAGTATCCATGGCATTTAAGCGCTCAATTGACACCCGGCAGTCCCGCACCTGCGGCTGCGCCGGTGTTGCGTTAAAAGTGAAAACGCCACTGTTCTCTATCTCTGTTTCGACGCTAGCGTTTGCGTCTCTCCTCGCCTCTTCAGTTTGGCCCTGAGAAGGGCCGTTTTCAGGTTGGCCCTGAGAAGGGCCGTTTTGGGATTTTTTAAATTGCGAAGCCATAAAAACTGTTCCCACGAGTGGGAGGGATCTATATGGTCCACCCAGGCGGTGCCCTCTGCACCTGGGTAAGCCTATGATTACCCATCAGTGCGTCGGCCGGTACACTGATGGGGCAAAGCACTAGCGGCTGACACCTCCTCAGCCATGCATCCTCTCGCGGTGCTGCGCCGCTTAGGATTGGGGGTGATTTTTTATTGAGGTTGTCTTCCTCGCGGCCCAGCCAATTAAGGCAAGGCCACCGGTGCCCAACCAGAGCCGCAAAACATGACTACGGACTCGGTGTGGACAACGGCTGGTCCGGCGTCGACATTGTCGAGTGCACCTGGCACATCGCCGCACCCGTCGCCTCCATTTCTGGAGCGACACCCTCCGTTTCATTTTTATAGTGGTTTGTTCCACGCGGCACTACTCTCAGTGAGCAGCGCCCCCGGCCCGCTCAGTGCGGATTACGGGCTGCCCGACGGGGGGCCGGAAACCCACCCGCCGCGCCGCAGGCCTTGAAGGCCCGCCATCCCACGCCGCTCAGCGGCCGCTGGCTCTGGAGAGCCCCGACAACAAGGTGCCACGCACCACCACCACTGCCCACTAGGGCCATGCTGCATCCCTTACCCTCTCAGAGAATCCGAGGCAAGACGGGAGCAGCAAAGTTACAAACCCGGCAATAAAGCCCACGCAGGAGAAACTCGACTGCACTTCCACCGATGGCTGGTATTCGCAGAGGGAGGATAGCAAACGCGCAACTGAGCGGCTATCCTCCCCCTCCCAGGGTGCACCACGAGGAGGAACCAGCCCTGCACCCCAAAAGTTTATGCGGCCGACAGGTTTCGAACTCGCTACCTCTGGTGAGTGCTTATACTATAAGCTGCGATGTTGCCACACAGCTACGGTCACTATAACCTAACCTAACCTAACCTAACCTAACCTAACCTAACCTAACCTAACCTAACCTAACCTAACCTAACCTTTTTTTTTTTTTTTTTTTTTGTTGACGATGTGGTAATGCCTTTACGCATACCCCTCTACGTCTGAGGAAGACTACGAGGGGTTATGTGGGACTCTCAGTCTCCCTTTTATCCCTCTGCTATTCAGAGGGAGGGAGAAAGCCTACCCACTAACTCCACACCGGCGTTTCCCGCATGCCGTTTAGGGGGGACGTCATGGGACCGCGGACATTCTGCCATGGCGCCCCCCGGCAGCTCCAGCCGAAGCACCCGCGCCAAAGGAGAGGAGGGTCAGTAACGCAGTGACCCCCCTCTCAGACGTGTAAAGCCTCTAATGTGGGCCCTCCACCCACAGGCTCTACTGAGGGATATTTGCTGCGGCGGCGTACTGCCTCCGCCTTCTACCCCTCCGTCTGCGCCTGAGCGGATGTGCGTTCGCGTCCTCCTCGCGCATCCGCTCAGCAGCCTCCTTCTGAGACATTACTGTGTCGCAGAAGGAGGCAACCGCCATCCATCCTCTCTCGCTGCTCAGCATGGCCGACACGACGCTATGCAGCGAGAGATCTCCTCCAACCACCGCTTTAAGGGTGTTCCTCTCTATGTCCCATCGGCTGCACACCTCAAGGGTGTGTTGTGCCGTGTCGTCCGGGTCACCACATTCGTGACAGCCCGGATCCGGCTCCCGCCCAATCATGTGCAGGTAGTGACCGAAACACCCGTGTCCGGTCACCACCTGCGTCAGCCGATAGGACATAGACCCCTTTTTCCTCTTGAGCCATTCCGTGAGCGACGGAAGTAGTGCTCCTATGGTCCGAGTACCATAGAGCGAACCCTCCAAATAATCTTTCCATCGCTCACGCAGTCGGTCCTCCGCCTGTCTCGTCATACGCTCCGTCACCTCAGCGTCCAACGCCTCCCCTCGTGCTCTAGCCTCCGCTCTCATCTTGTACCGCTCAGCCATTACTTGGCACTCAAGCTCCCACGGTGGTGTGCAGGCCAGGGCACATGCTGCAGCATGGGAAACAGTCGAATAGGCCCTCGTGATCCTTTGGGCCGCTACTCTTTGGGGTCTCCTGAGTAGGGCCTTATTACGTTCCGAGAGTCTATCCGCCCATACTGGAGCTCCGTATAGAGCCATGCTCCTAAGGACGCCCGCATATAGTCGGCGAGCTGGGGTGCCCGGTCCGCCCACATTTGGGAGGAGTCGACCTAGGGCCGAAGCGGCTCCCACAATACGAGGAGCAAGTCTCGCAAAATGCTCCCCGAAGTCCCACGATCTGTCCAGGATCAAGCCCAGATACTTTATGTTGGGCTTGATCTGGACCGCTTCGCCCGCCACGGTGATGGTTGCTCCGGTCCCAACTATCCAACCCCTCCCCCCAAACACAATTGCCTCCGTTTTCGTTAGGGCGACCTTTAACCCTAGGAGCCGAATGCGCCCAACTGTGAGCTCCGTCGCAATGGCCGCTCTTCTAAGGACCTCCTCCTTTTCTCTTCCTCGCACCGCCACCATCGTGTCGTCCGCATAACAGATAGTGGTCATGCGAGGAAGTTAAGTCCCTCGAATAACCCAATCGTAGCCTATGTTCCATAACAGGGGCCCCAATGCAGACCCCTGTGGAACCCCGCACATCATGTGGCGTGCCTTGCGTCCTCCAGCATCCTCGTAGAGCACTATCCTGTCGGTGAGATAGTGCTCCACAACCCTTCGCAGGTACCCCGGCACTCGATGGTACGCCATTGCCTCCTTTATGACCGAATAGGGGAGGGTACCGAATGCGTTAGCAATGTCCAGAGACACCGCTACGACCCCCTCCCCTCTGCCAGCTGCGTAATTGTGGAATTGCCTGAGGCAGCTCAACGCATCTACCGTAGACCTCTCCTCTCGAAACCCGAACTGTCGGTCACTGAGATTCGGACCCGATCCTTTCATATGCTTCGAGATGCGAAGAGCTAGAATGCGCTCAAAGGCTTTCGCCGTCTCGTCTAGTAGCACTAGGGGACGGTATCCCGAAGGCGAGTCCGGCGGGCGTCCCTCTTTTCGTAAGAGGCAAAGGCGTCCCTCTTTCCAACACCTTGGGAAGCGCCCCTCTCTTAAACAATCGTCAAATAATTCCCTGAGACGCTTTCCAAGGTGTTTCAGCGCTATAGGGAGAACTTTCCCCGGCACTCCATCAGGGCCTGGTGACTTTTTGCATGCCCTGAGGCGAGAGACAACCCATTCCATCTCTCCATCAGTGACAATGGGAACGTCCACAAGGTTCTCCGGTTCTTCCATTGGCATAGACATCCGCGGCGCAGCAAATTCCGCCGTTTCTGGGAACAAGTTTCCGATAACTCGGGTAAGAAGTTCCGGCTCCATGGCGTCCATTGGGGGGGTACGCTTCATTTTGTTCCGCACCATCTTGTATGGACGTCCCCATGGGTCCCTGTCAAGAGTGGCCAAAAACTCCTCCCTCGCTTGGTCTTTGCGCAGCGCTATTGCAGCTTTTAGGGCTTCTTTTGCCTCGCGGAGCGCAGCGTGCAGGACCTCTTCCTCTTCATCGGTGTGCCTCCGTCTTCTGCATCTTTGGTATGCCCTCCTGGCAGCGTTACTGGTAGTTCGCAGGACCGCAATTTCCTGCGACCACCAGTAAACCTGTTGTCTTGCAGCTGGCCTTCCTGCACGGGGCATAGCAGCATCGCAAACTGATGTGAGCACCTTCCTGAACTCCACCGCACGCTCTTCCACATCGGTCGTTGCCAGTGGCGCACACCATGCCGCAACCATGGCTGCCTCGTCCACCATTGATCTGTCCAAGGCACTCAGTGACCAACGGGGAAACTGGCTTTGTCTCAATCTGCCATCACTATTCGGCATAGCCCCAAGCTCTCTAGAAATTCTCAGCCTGACATATAAATGGTCTGAGAGGGTCTCCACATCCTCCAAGACACGCCATTCGCTGACACGTGCCGCGAGGGCAGGGCACGCGACTGAGACGTCAACTATTGACCCTCCTTGCCGTCGCACACACGTGTCAACGTTTCCTTGGTTGAGGATTCCCAGCCCCATTGCTGCCGTCCAGTCCCATAGAACTGCCCCCTTCGGATCCGTGGTAGGGGAGCCCCACGCCACGCTCTTGGCGTTTAGGTCACCCAAGACCAGCGTTTGCTCTGGAGCCGCCCTCCTCAGGACGCCAGCCAAGTCCTCTAGGAAGAGCTCGAAGTCACGCAGTGGCCGATTTGGTGAGAAGTAGGTTCCCACTATGATTATTTTTTCCCACCTGGCCGCTACGTAACCAGGCCCCCTCTCAATAACCGCCAATGGTGCACCCGTCACCGGCACCACAAGCGCCACTCTACTGTCCAGTGCCCCTGCCCAATTGGACTGACAAGGGACAAAATATGGTTCCGCAACCGCTGCAATGCCCATCTTCCACTCAGCCATATTCTGCATCAGCAGGTCCTGGGCGCGAGAGGAGTGGTTGATATTGCATTGCAGCACCTCTAAAAACATACTTTTTGTTGGGTGTACCGACATCTAGGTGTCCATATTTTCCCCCTCGCTTCCATTTTTATTAACTGTCTTGGGCCTGACGGGCCTGGCAGTGATGTCAATGCCCCTTGTTAAGGGCGGACGACAATTCCCCCCACCCATCTTGTGTCCCGCTGGCTTTTTTGCCTGGTGACACACGGCACAGAACACCTCTGCTCTACAATCAGCCATTTTATGCTCCGCTTTGCTGCAGCGGAAGCAGAGCTGCCCTCGATCCTCCAAAGAAGGGCACGTCGCTCTTGTGTGTCCAGTTCCAAGGCATTTATAGCACCTTAGTGGGCCAGCTACCAGTGCCTCTACTCTCGCCGAAGACCAGCCTATGAGAAGCCGCCCTGCATCCAGCAATGTGTTTGCCACTTGTGTCGGGCACTGTACTAGGGTTGCCCCGTTCCCACCTCGTCCTATACTGATGGCACCCACCTTGACCTGGGCAATTTCACAGGGGCCCTTTTCTGCAATGGCCGCAGCGATTGCATCTGTGGATGCCGCCTCATCTAGTCCAGAGATCCGCAGCTTAGCCATCTTGACCGGACGGTACACCTTGGCTTCCTCACCTACCAGATCTGCTAGCTTAGCACAGAGCCCATCCGCTGCTTTGTTTTTGTCAGCCCCGGGCACCTCAATAATCCGGGCCCCATCAGCCGTCTTCCTTATTTTGACGTGCTCAAGTCCGACTTCTGACAGCTTAAAGGATGTTGTCACTTTTGACATTATTGCCGCGTATGTCGATTCAGACTCGGGCTTGAGCGCGATAACCACCGCTGCCGTTGTGGGTACCGTCAGTTTTTTGGCCGTCGGTTTTGGCTTCCTCACTGCTTTGGCAGCAGAAGGTGCTGGAGCCTGGCTCGCCTTCTTCTTATTTTTCTTACCCACCACTTCCGTCCAGGTAGACTGGCTCGGAGCCACTGGGCTTGCCGTCTTCGAGGGTCCAGCTTGCTGTGAGCTAGCTTGGGCCTTTTTTGGTCGCTTGACAGCCGGGCCAGATCTGGCAGGGGGTATGAGAGTTGACCCCGTAGACCCCGCTATTACCTCTTCCGGTTCAACCACTGCCACTATTGCAGCCTCTGCCTGTCGACTCGCCTTCTCTGCCCTTTTGCGGTCCGCCGCGAGAGGGGGACGCAGGATCGGCGCCGGGGGAAGAAGTTGTTTCACCTCGGCGATGCGAGTGGTGACCATATCGGTTATCTCCTTCCTGAAGTCCCTCAAGGCCTCCTTTACCAACTCCGCAAGAGACTTCGAGCATTCCTGTTCTGGCACTTCCGAAATGGTCTCCTTAGGCCTCTCGGAGTATGCCTTTCTCAAGGCCTTTGTTTCTGCCTGTGATTGGGCAAGCTGCTCTCTCATCCGCTTGTTATCTGCTCTGAGGATTCGCAGCTCATTGTCTTCGTCACGGGGCCCCTTTTGGGACTGCAGTGTGCGCATCGCTTGAATGATGCGACGGCAGGAGTTATTGATGTTGCCGTGCACCACTCCTTTGAGGTTTCCAGATTTGCGGGCCTCCTCAAGCACCGCTTCAGCCTCAGTGACCACTTCCGCTAATATGTCTCCCTCCATAAGCGGGGACTCCCGGCCGTCGCTCCAGGAATCGCCGCTCATTCTCCCGTCGTCCGAGTCCTCAGAGTCTTGGCCCGTGCCTCTGAGCTTTGCACGAGCTTCTGACATTCCGACGAATGTTGCAGCGGCTGGTGCTTTTGTGCCGCCCCGGGCTGGCCGGGTCGCGTCCGGTCGTATTTTTATTTTAAGACGGGGATTCCCGACAACCGCCCCTTTCTTCCCCCTCCGAGCCGAATTGACCTTCCGGCAGATTTCATGTTCCGCGTCTTTTGAAAACGGATTCACCCTTTTGGTACCCACAATGGTTCCCTTCTTACCTCCGAGGGTTTCAGCCGAACAGGGCACTGCCGTTTCCTTGTCACCATCAGCAACAGTCTCCTTTTTCCCCACTTTTGAGATTTCGGAGGACGGTCCCCGGCTGGACCGCTCGCCAATCTGTTTTCGTGGCGGACCGCCACCCCTCAATCTCAAAACACCAATGTCCCTTCTAATGCAATGATCAGCGTCCATTTTCATCAAGCCAATGTCGTTATTTTTATTCCCAATATGTGTGTTTGTTTTGTTTTCGTTAAAGTAAGGCATATAGATCCCACGAGTACACAGTAATGGGTGGTCACCCCAGGCAGTGACTGTTGTTGCCTGGGGAAGGTTAGGTGGACCTAACCAAAGGCGCATCGCCTAGAGGCAGTAGCGACTGACAAACTGGCCAGCCATTGTCCGAACGAATCCGGACAATAGGTCCTCGCGCTGCCTCACCGCTTGACCTCAGGATTTTTTATTGAGGTTTACTCCTCTTGGCCCGGGCAATTAAGCCAAGGCCCCCGGCCCACGAAACATGACCATGGGTAACGGGTTGGAGCAATCACTGCTCCCCGCGGCTGGCTGTTAGGCCAGCCCCCTCCACCTAGGCCAAAAATGGCCCTTCCCAAAACTCGGCATTGAAGCCCTCGCAGGAGTAATATGACTCAACTGCAACCGCCCGTGGCTGGTATTCGCAGAGGGAGGTTAGCAAGCGCGCGACTGAGCGGCTATCCTCCCCCTCCCAGGGTGCACCACGAGGAGGAACCAGCCCTGCACCCCAACCTTTTTTTTTTTTTTTTTTTTACGTGGGGAAATGCGTTACGCATACCACCCGGGCGCGGGGACGGACCCGGGTGGTTATGTGGGACTCCCAGGGCTAATGAAGCCCTGGTCTACCCACTAAAACCCCACGGTCTGCCGACTCAACGCTATTAAGGGCAGGTTTGCGGGAACGCCAGGGCACAACTTCCGCGAACCTGCCAGCGGCTGTCCAGAATCCAGACCCACCTCATGTAAAAGGCCCTCATCTTAAGCGTGCTGAAACACGCGTGTCATCTCGGGACTCTTGTGTGTAGGCGACAGATGTCCCCGTGTCTGCCGCCCACAGGTGCCCTTAGGGGGGAAGTCGGCGGTCATACGCCAACCGCCGTCTCCCCACACGTTTTCGCCTCATTTGTTGGGAGGCAGGATCATTCTCCCTTTCTCTCTCTGCCTCCTCTTTCTTGGCCATGACTGCCTCGCAGAATTGGAGAACAGCCTTCCAGGATCTGTCACTGTCCACCATGCATCGGACCACCGCGGGCAGCGACAGATCCAGTCCCACTACAGCGCTCAATTCACGGCGCTCCTCTTGCCACGCTGTGCACACTTCCAGTGCGTGCTGGGCAGTTTCTTCGGGGCAGTTGTCACAATGGTGACATTCTGCAGTTGGTTCCCTCTGAGCTATTTTATGTAGATACCCCCCAAAACAACCGTGTCCCGAGAGGATCTGCGTCAATCTAAATGTCATTGGGCCATGCTCTCGGCCTAGCCACTCTCTTAGAACCGGCCGAATAGCCTCAATGGTTCTTTGTCCAGCATTGGGACGTGCCAGCCTCTGTTCCCAAACATCCACCATTTCTGTCCGAATGGCATCTCTTTTCCCTTCTATTTCCCTCGGTGCCGGTGAATCTCCTCTCTGAAGCGCCTCCTCACGCCAGCGGTAAACCGCTGCGAGGGCTTTCGCATCAAGGTCCCAGGGAATAGAACCAGCCATAACGCACGCCGCTTCGTAAGATATAGTGCGGTATCCTCTAATCATTCTCGTGGCTATTGCTCTCTGAGGCATTTTAAGGAGAGATGCCACGTCCTTTTTAAGGTCATCAGCCCACACTGGGGCTCCATATAGGGCCATGGATCGCACGACATTCATGTAGAGCCGTCGACACGACGCTTTGGGCCCCCCCTGGTTCGGGAGTATACGCCCTAGAGCACCAGCGGCTCCCAGCAGCTTCGGCAGAAGCTGCTTGAAGTGGGAGTGGAACGTCCATCTGCTGTCGAGTGTCAGGCCCAGGTACCTCATTGTGGACTCGACTTCGATCCTGGTTCCACTCACCACTATATGCGCATCCGGCGGGGGAGCATTACGGGACCCGTGAAAGCACAAGGCTTCTGATTTTTGCAAGGCTACTTTTAGCCCCAAGCGCCGAATTCGCCCCACCACATGGGCAACTCCTGCCGTCGCCAGTATAGCGGCCTGTCGAAATGTTTTGCCGCGAGCAGTAACCAGGGTATCGTCGGCGTAACATGTTAGGTTCACACCCTGAAGATTTGCACCTCGTAGGACCCAATCGTACCCAATGTTCCACAGGAGTGGCCCAAGGACTGACCCCTGTGGAACACCGCACGACATGGGGTATCTTGCCCACTCATCTCGACCTGGATAAGTGACAAACCTATCAGACAGGTACGAGTTAATCACCCTCTTTAAATATCCAGGTACCTGGTGGTACCGCAGCGCCTCCTTTACACAACTCCATGGCATGGTGTTAAAGGCATTGGCAATGTCCAGAGAGACGGCCAGGATGACTTCCCCTCGGGACACCGCCTCATCCGCCAGAGCTCTAACACGCAAGATAGCACCAACCGTCGACCGGCCACTGCGGAAACCAAACTGGCAGTCTGCCACGTCAGGTCCTACACGCCAAAGGTGCTTGATGATCCGGTTCGCCGTTATACGCTCGAACAGCTTTGCAACCTCATCAAGTAACACAATGGGGCGGTACGCAGATGGTGAATCCGCCGGACGCCCATCCTTCCTCAGAAGAACTAGTTTTCCTGTCTTCCACTGTCTCGGGAAACTGGCTTGTTGGAAGCACCCAGTAAACAAACGCAGCATTCTTGGCTCAAGAGCTTTACTAGCCAAGACCCAGACACGCCCCGGTATGCCATCCGGTCCGGGGGCTGTGTTTTTGGCCTTAAGTCTTAGAATAGCGGCTCTCATTTCCCCATCAGAGACTGCGGGCACATCCTCCTCTTCATCTACACCATCAATTGCCGTTGGTGCCATGGCAGGTGGGACGAAATTGTCGCAGGTCGGAAACAGCGATTGCACCACGTTCTGCAATAAGTCCGGCTCAAGAGTTCGCGTTAAGGGGGGTGCCCATGGGCGAAGCTTCTTCCTGACCATTTTGTACGGACGGCCCCACGGATCACTGTTAAGCGTTTGAAGTAGTTCCTGTTGAGCACCCTCTTTTGCCTGGCTTATGGCTACCTGCAGCGATTTTTTGCACTCCGTGTATGTACTGTAGAGTACACCTTCTCTAGCTAGGTCTCTATGGTGGCGCCTTCGTGCATGACTGTAGGCACGCCTTGCAGCCACGCATGCTTTTCGCAGATCATCTAATTCTACAGACCACCAATAAACCTGTCTTCTGCGTGGGCCAGGCTTTGCTCGGGGCATAGCTGCGTCACAGATATTTGTCATCGCCTCGCCGAACCATTGTGTTTCTCCTTCAATATCTATCGGGTCCTCTGGAACCGGATTCCACGCCTGCACTTCTACAGCAAGATCAAGTGCCTCCCTGTCAAGACGTTTTAACATCCATCGTGGTCCGTCTCCGGGCAGTGCCTGTGTGATCGGGCCACTCGGTCTGCCTGGGAGTGTTGTGATGTTAAAACGAATGTAGCGGTGGTCAGACAATGTCTCCACATGTTCCAACACTTCCCAGTCCTGTATTCGTTGAGTCAAGGTGGCGTTTGCTAAGGTCACGTCCACAATGGAACCGCCCTGCTGGCGCACGCAGGTGTCAACTGCACCCTGGTTGGCTATGAATAAACCTGAAGCAATAGCCCACTCCTCCAATTCACGCCCACGAGCATCTGTTGACGGTGATCCCCACGCCACAGATTTGGCATTTAGATCACCAGCAAGAAGCACAGGACGCGGATGACCGTTACCAACTACAGCACCAATATCTGCCAAGAAATTTTCAAATTCGGCAAGACTCCTGTTCGGTGAAAAATAGGCACCGATAATCGTGACGCCACCAAGCACAGCAACCACGAATCCATTCCGTTTTTCAATTTTGTCAAATGTCGGCGAGCCATGTGCTGGTTGCGTGACAATCGCCACCAAGCCATCGAGGTCCCCAGCCCAATTGTCCCTTTGGGGGATAAAGTAGGGCTCAGAGACGATTGCCACGTGTATCAACCACTGCGCCATGCTCTGACAAAGGAGGTCCTGAGCTCTGAGGCAGTGGTTAATATTCGCCTGAAGGAAACGTAGCGCCATTATATCGTTTCCATCGGTGCTGCCTTCTCAGCCTCAGCCATAATCGTGGCAGATTGGCGGACGAATTGCGAGGGGGCTCGAGAGCCACCACCATTCTTCTTCCCCTTCCTATTGATTTTGGAAGTAGCGCAAGCCTTACTTCCTACCGTGTGCTCTGCCGGTTTATTGGCTGCCGCACAGACAGCACAATGTGGCGTGGCGGAGCATGTGCCTGCCTTATGGCCGGCCTGGCCACAGCGATAGCATAGGTTGCTACGATCCTCCTCTGCCTTGCACTGCGCTCGAACATGCCCTGCTTCCAAGCACCGGAAGCAGCGCAAAGGCTTTTGGTCCAGAAGCCTTACTCTGGCCGACACCCATCCAACAAGAAGACGTCCGCTGTCCGACAACTTCTTCACCGCTGTTATTGGGCAACGAACCCAAGCAGATCCCAACCCTGACGGGTCCTGGCGGATTGCGCCACACTTAATTTGATTTAGCGGGCACCCGCATGCCTTGACCACGGCCTCTACAATGTCCTCGGGAGTTACAGAGTCGTCCAAGCCTGATACTCGCACCTCAGCGGTTTTCGTGGGTCTGGAGACTTGGACAAGCTCATTGTTCAGTTTCTCCTTCAGTTTATTGGCGAGTGCATCAGCTTTTTCGCCACTCGTTACACCAGGCACTTCAATTATTGTGGCTCCGGTGAGTGCCCTCTTGAACCGCACGCCCTCTATTTGTAATTCATTGAGGTCAATTTTTGACCTCGCCTCCTTAATTATGTCCGCGTACGTCGTTTTCTGCTCGCCATTTTCTGGCTTCAGCGTCAGAACGATCGCCGCGGAGCGTGGAGGACGCAGTTTACGCGTCGCTTTGGGAGCCACCGATTGTGATTTGGGCTTAGTTGCCGCTACAGTCTTCTTGCCCTTTCTAACTACCGTGGTCCAGCTTTCCTCCATGGATGCCGGAGCAGGTGGAAGTGGGCGGGGTTCCTGCGATTTATCTTCAGGTTGGACCACTTTACCCCTCTTTTTCGTGGGAGCTTTCTTCTTACCCCCCTCTCGAGGAGCCGATTTTGAGCCGCCGGGGGCCTTCGATGTTTTTAGTCCACTGGGACCAGCAACTGGTTCGGGAGTGGACGCTGACGCCGTGGATGCAACCAGCCGTGTATTGCCTGCACTGGTGGCTGGTCGTGCCGTCGTTTTAGCCTTATCTGCGGCCAGTGGCGGCCGCAGGGTCTTTCGTGGGAGGAGTCTGTCCTCCAATGCCTCTAACCTTGCATTCATCATTGTTCCTACACTAATCATCATCGCGCGCTCTATTTCTTCTTGTGACTTAGGTTCTGACGCCACAGTCAAGGGCTGCGAAGATGTGATTTGTGAGGAAAATGGTGTTCCTCTCGCGAGTCGTAGCTCGTTTCGCAACTCCTCATGCTCCTTTTGAAGGTCCGCCACCTGTGATTGAAGCCGAGCTATGACTCGCTGCAGCTTCTTCGTTTCCTCAGTGGTGGTGCGTTCCAGCATCACCTGAGCGAAGTCTGTGATGGCCGCAGCCGCATCCTTCAACTTCCTTTGATAGGTACCCTTGAGGTTCCCTGACGTGGCAACCACCTTGTTCACCACGGCCACGCTGTCCATTACTTGGGCACTGAGTGCAGACATAAGTTGGTCGCCTGCATCTGACCCATTTGCCGTCCTACTCTCAGCTGTAGGCCGCATGCGTATTGTCATGCATTCCACCTCAGCCTCTGATTTTTCCGCAGTTTGTCGACGGTATTCCTCCTTTGCCGCTTTGTATAGTTCCCGGGTCTTGCCCAGGCCTGCGTATTTCCCCGTGATGGGGCGGTCCTTCCCTTTTTGGATTTTGCCGGTGGGTTTTTTCCTCGGCTCCAGTTCCTCCTCACTAGGCTCGGAGAGCTCTATCCGCCGTTTCAAACTTTCGTCAGCCCAGAAACGGGTCGATGACTCAGTGCTAGACGCAGATCCGGATCTCGATCTCGTCCTAACCGTGACAAGACTGGAGTCCGTATCAGAGTTCTCCAGGTTGCCTCCAGTGTCCATTTTATTTAAGCGTTCTATTGAAACTCGGCAATCCCGCAGATGCGGTTGCGCCGGAGTTGCATTAAAAGTAAAAACGCTGTCCGTCTCTGTTGTGACGCTAGTGATTGCGTCTCCCCACGCCTCTTCGGTTTGGCCCTGAGAAGGGCCGTTTTCGGGTTGGCCCTGAGAAGGGCCGTTTTGGGATTTTTTTAATTGCGAAGCCATAAAAACTGTTCCCACGAGTAGGAGGGATCTATATGGTCCACCCAGGCGGTGCCCTCTGCACCTGGGTAAGCCTAATATTACCCGTCAGTGTGTCGGCCGGTACACTGACGGGGGAAGCACTAGCGGCTGACACCTCCTCAGCCATGCATCCTCTCGCGGTGCTGCGCCGCTTAGGATTGGGGGTGATTTTTTATTGAGGTTGTCTTCCTCGCGGCCCAGCCAATTAAGGCAAGGCCACCGGTGTCCAACCAGAGCCGCAAAACATGACTACGGACTCGGTGTGGACAACGGCTGGTCCGGCGTCGACATTGTCGAGTGCACCTGGCACATCGCCGCACCCGTCGCCTCCATTTCTGGAGCGACACCCTCCGTTTCATTTTTATAGTGGTTTGTTCCACGCGGCACTACTCTCAGTGAGCAGCGCCCCCGGTCCGCTCAGTGCGGATTACGGGCTGCCCGACGGGGGGCCGGAAACCCACCCGCCGCGCCGCAGGCCTTGAAGGCCCGCCATCCCACGCCGCACAGCGGCCGCTGGGTCTAGAGAGCCCCGACAACAAGGTGCCACGCACCACCGTCACTGCCCAGTAGGGCCATGCTGCATCCCTTACCATCTCAGAGAATCCGAGGCAAGACGGGAGCAGCAAGTTATAAACCCGGCAATAAAGCCCACGCAGGAGAATCTCGACTGCACTTCCACCGATGGCTGGTATTCGCAGAGGGAGGATAGCAAGCGCGCAACTGAGCGGCTATCCTCCCCCTCCCAGGGTGCACCACGAGGAGGAACCAGCCCTGCACCCCCCTGCACCCCAACCTTTTTTTTTTTTTTTTTTTTTTTTTTTTTTTTTTTTTTTTTTTTTTTTTTTTTACGTGGGGAAATGCGTTACGCATACCACCCGGGCGCGGGGACGGACCCGGGTGGTTATGTGGGACTCCCAGGGCTAATGAGGCCCTGGTATACCCACTAAAACCCCACGGTTGCCGCCTCAAGGCTATAAAGCGAGGCTGCGGGAACGATCATTGCATACTTCCGCGGCCTCGCTAGCGGCTGTCCGTTGCCAGACCCAGACTTGATTTGCTTTTCTTCCTCTGTCAATCCGTTACCTGCTATAGCAGTACGCTTGCCATCCCGGGACCTTTGTGTAGGTGGCAGATGTCCCCGTATCTACCACCCACTGGTGCCCTTAAGGGGGGAGTCGGCGGTCATAGGCTAACCGCCTTCGCCCCACGCGTTTTCGGCGCATTTGTTGGGAGGCAGGGTCGTCCTCCCTTTCGCGCTCTGCCACCTCTTTTTTCGACATGGCTGCCTCAGAAAAATCGAGAACAGCCTTCCAGGAACTATCACTGTCTACCATGCTACGGACTATGGCAGGCAGTGACAGATCCCTTCCTACTACGGCGCTCAATGTGCGGCGCTCTACTTCCCAGGCTGGGCATGCTTCCAGCACGTGCTGGGCCGTCTCCTCCGGACAGTTGCCACAGTGGTGGCATTCTGATGTAGGTTCTCTCTGGGCTATGTTGTGAAGGTACTTTCCAAAACACCCATGCCCAGAAAGAACCTGTGTCAGCCAAAACGTCATAGGGCCGTGTTCCCGGTCTAGCCACTGCTTAAGAACCGGCTGGATCCCTGCACCCCAACCTAACCTAACCTAACCTAACCTAACCTAACCTAACCTAACCTAACCTAACCTAACCTAACCTAACCTAACCTAACCTAACCTAACCTAACCTAACCAAAACTAGTTTCTGGATACATTCTTCATACAACTTATTCAGATACCTACTGATTTTTACGGTGCCTGCAGAAAGTGTGGCGGCAACCACTTTTAACTTTCAATATATCTGTCCCCATACGGTAAAGTTTAATTTTTTTAGCTGATTCCTATTAAAAACATCTGCATCTACACTTTTTGTTATTACGATTCTCTTACAAACCCCTAATTAACGCGCTGAGTCAATAAATCTGTAAATCAGAAAAATACCCCGATTTTATTTTATTACTCC
>JALPQI010017199.1:0-33488 GCA_025490895.1 Thaumatotibia leucotreta
GAGCTTGAATTTAATATTCAATATGCCTCGAACCAGTCGGTGATCACTTCCCATTTTAACGGCGTTGATCACTGAGACATCATTGAATATCTCTTTTCTCGTGGACATGATAAAGTCTATCTCATTCCTCGTCGCACCGTCAGGGCTCATCCAGGTCCACTTCCTATGCTCTCGTTTCTTGAAGAATGAGTTCATCAGATAGAGTCCTTCTTTCTCCAAGAAACCAGCCAGCAAGTGGCCCCGACTATTCCTACATCCAACTCCAAATTGCCCCCCCACTCGCAGCCCTTCACCGTCTCGCTTGCCCAACTTCGCGTTGAAGTCCCCCATGACAACGGTGAACTGAGTTTTTGAGCTATGTATGGCACTTGAGATGTCCTCATACATAGCTTCGACCTCGTCGTCGGAGTGCGTCGAAGTCGGTGCGTATACCTGTATGACCTTCAACGAATATCGCTGCGTCATTCTAAGTACAAGGCACGCTACCCTGGACGACACACTCTCGACTTTCACCACATTGTTCACAAGGGACTTGTGGACGATAAACCCGACACCTCCTTGGGACTGCTGGTCGCCCTCCCGGAAATAGAGCAGGTTACCTGACTTCAGAATTATCGTGTCCTCACCCTCTCTTCGGACTTCCGATAACCCCACGATGTCCCATCGTAACCTGCTCAATTCTTCCTCCAGTTCAACAACCTTCTCATCCGTCCGCAGTATTCGGCAGTTAAGTGTTGCCAGGGCCAAAGGTCGTCGGTGGTGGTAGCTGGGACTTCGCCGGTGATTCTTCGCACCCCTGACCCCACCAGTATCCTGACTGCTACCAAAGTCAAGGCACCGGGGGTTGCCGGAACCTCGGGGCCATTTATTGTTTGTGACTTTCATAGGGGGGTATATGCCATAATCGCCACGCTTGGCATGCGGGTTGGCGATCGCAGTAGATTTAAATAAGACAACGACAGACGCTGCAGCCCATCTGTCGTTTTTCCCTTTGTCGCCTCTTACGACACCCACGGGAAGAAATGGGGTGGTACTATTCTATGCCGGTACCACACGGCGGACTGACTGGACTAATTACTTACAACATTTTTTTTTTGAGGTCTCTCCATACATGTATGTATCTCCTGGCGAGATAAATGTTTAACGAGGTATACCTACATCTTACCACGTCAATCAATTACCTAAAAACTGATCTCGAAAATGTATTTCAAAATCGGCACGTCTGCAGCTGGTGCGCCAAAGTATTTATAAAATTGCAACTTAGATTATTGGAACTCCGAAAATTTTTCTTATACAATTTAACTTCATAATGATCGGTATTTAGAATAATCTTTGTTCATAATCATCATCACATAGAATTATTTATATTCATAATATTGTTTTTCATACATATTGTTAGTACTAACTTTTATGTTTATATAATTTTTCACTATACTTATTTTATGCTATATATTCTAATGTTATAGGTATTTATTTTTATCTGTACTGGTTTTATGTATGAATTATTTTTGTTTAATTAAATATAAATCGTACTATTACTGTAAACTAGCTACCTGCACAAATCAGGTTGTGGCAGTGTAGGTACTAAACGGGTTCCCTCTAAACTTTTTTTGTCCGAAACGCTTAGGACATAACAGACTTGGTATAATCTATTTTGGCATCAACTTAATGAGACAGAAACATCACTTGGCTTAAATAACAATATTTCGAATATTATTTTGTCCGAAACTATCTTGGCATATCATTAATTACGCCCAGTGTTATAAGACAGAAATTAGATTTGCATTTTTTTTTTGGGCATGTAGCCACAAGTTCGAAACTTGCCTTTTTCGTCAGGCAGAATTTGCTGTGAGGGTGAAAATTTCTGCAGTGAGCGAGCGAAGCGAGCGAACAAAACCTTCCGGGGCAGATCCGACTCGGATAGGTTAGGTTAGAAGACTAAGGCGGGAGCTTTGCTCCCGCCTTAGTCTTCGAGGTTATTTTTTTTTTAGCAACCTGCTAAGCTCAGCGTACTCAGCTCAGTAACACAGTAAGTAACGTATAGAATATTACTACTACCTCGATCATATTGAGAGGTTGTAATTATTCCTTCTCTGTTATGCTAAAACAAACTATGCCGATACTTTTTATGCAAATCCAGATTATGCCTCATCATAAATAGGAGCATCGAAATTATGCTCGAATAATATTCGAACAACTCGAAATCTGCCACAAAGAAATATGCTAAAGTTGAGTATGTCACAACAGTTTCTGCACAAAGCCCATTATGACTACATAGTTTATGTTATTCATAAAAGAATTATACCACAACAGAGTGAACCTAATGGGAAAATGTTTATAAATAAACAATTTATTTCAAATAACTTTATGAGTATATATTAATCTACTTGACGACTTTAGGAGGATAAAATTTCGAAATAAAAATCGTTATGAACATTGTAGGTAGAAGTATAATTTTTAGTAAGAAAAAAAGTATGAGAAAAAAATTTCGGAGTAATGATGATTATGAGTAAAAAACGGTATTAGTAAAAATTTTCGAAGAAAAAATTGTATAAGTGCCAATATGGACCCGTCTGCAGCATTTCATATTAAATCTTGCACCTGACTTGAAACCTTTGCTCTCGTCACCGTGTAGGTACAAAAATTTTCTTTTTAGTGCAGGTGGTGCCTTTTTTAGGCTTTAGTGCGAGAAGTGTGTCATTTTACGTCAGGTCCAAAACTTCGGAGGGCCATCTGCACTAAAAAACGTCGTACAAGACACGTGCAAAAACGAAATTCGTAACCAGTATACGTAAACATCGCCACTCGTTTCGAATTTCATGTTTTTCGCACTTGTGTTGTAATGTACTATTTTAGAAATTTTTGAATTGACAACGAGAAGCAATGTTGAACTAAATACAATTCTTAAAGTTGGAATCCTGGTAAAGAAAACATAAATGCGCTCTCAGGCTTGAAATCTATCTCTTTCTACACTATTCAACCAAGAGAGACAACGGTTTGGAATGGAAGTTTTGATGGCCGGCGAAAAACTCGTCTGGTTTGGTTCTGTTAAATGCTGTACTGGCCAAATTCGTTGCAGTTAAAATATTTATGAGCCTTTTGGCGTACAGCCTCCATCAAATATATCAGAGGGAGCTGGCAAATATCTGAACCGCCTCTGGTCTGTTGTCATGATGGCATAATTACTAATTACGGAACTATAGGTGCAAAACTTTAACAAAACTTCTCAAGTGGACTTGACATAGCACATACATCCATAAAATATACATATCTACACACCCACACATATAAGTTGAAGATTCAAGATAGCGAATAAAATTGGATACAGATTTTTCAATAATATTCGTATTTTTCTTGGCTAAAGTGTTCCCATTACGTCAATTTTAAAGTTTTGTTAAGGTTTTGCACCCATAGTTCCGTTCCGACCCCTAATAATTAGAGATTAGAGTTCAATTTCAGATATTATTTTACACTCGTAACCGCTCTGGGTGCTTAGCCAAGTTGTCAGTCACTAGCGCTTAATCGTCAATCGTAAACGAAAGGCAGCTAGCTGTCCTTGTCGCACTAATAAGCAAGAGTGACAGAGGGGGAAAACTACGGTACGCTACCAAGCGTTAGCGATTGGCAACTTGGCTAAGCATCCTGGTATATCTGTTGGCGACTGTAACTATCAATGAAAAAAACGACCAACGCCAATTTTTGTTCATGCAGAAAGCGAACAAATTCAACATCCTGAAGCTCAAATTAGATTTAAAAAAAAATGTTAGCCGCTTTCTGCAAAATATGGTCTCAATTAGACATGAAAGGAAGAGCATTCGAAAGATTAAAATATTGTAGGTAGAAAAAAATACGCGGTGCGTGAGTACAATTCGCTAGGGCCGGATTTTTATCATCACGCACTACTTCCGTTTTAGTGAAACCGTGGCAAAAGTTTACGCAAACCATGAAAAAAGATCGAAACACTTCCTAAGGTCGTTGCTCTATTGATCCAGTGGCTTTTCAAGGTTCATTTGTAGTCTCAATCGTGACTTAGCCAGCTAAAATCCGGTTTAAAGCATCCGAGCATCAAAATAAAGGACTGGAAAAAAGGTTTGTCAAATGGAACAAGATTTTTGTCTACCTAAATATAACTTTAGAAAAGTGACGGCATAACTAGAGCAACATCTGACCAAAAACAGTAAGGTTAATGCGGGTAAGACCGTCTATCAGGAAAGTCCGTCTAAGTACCAACTGATTTCCGACCCTAATTGAACAGTATAAGACGCATATGACGGACTTCCCTTCAAAATAAAATATGCCGGACTTAGCCGTTCTGACGTTATACAAATCAAATCAAGTTGTTAAATTAAATTAAGTTCAAATAATGCTTTATCAGATACAGATACTGATGTTGGGCGAAGTGGTTTGATTAAATAGTGCGTTGCTATGCTGGTAAACAAGATCGCCATACTCGTAGTCCTCAAAGATGATGCATTTGTCAGAGGCCAGGGAACCTTAAGGTCTTGCGTGCACAGGCTCAGCAATGTGCACGCGTGACAACTTTTTAGATACAGGCGGTCAAAGGTAAAGTAATTGCTTACCACTTAGGTGGACACTGGTTGTAACAAAATAGTAGTGATCGGTTGTAGAGCATACTCAGTAATTGTCTTCTGATAAGGATTAGGTCAACCCAATAATATAATCACCCATTAAAAGTCGCAATAAAACTTTTCTCCTCAGAATACGATGACAGTACCTAACCAGTCATTCTTGATCAACACTATTGTCGTTATACTTATAGCGTTGGTACGAGTAAATACATGTCATATCCAATTATCTAAGACAAATAATGAGGTAAATTCCCGCCATATTTTTTTAAGGACGGCGTTAGATTCTTGCCCCATTACGCTAAAACGCAAATAGTTTGATCAGAATTTGTCCCATTCGTCCTTAGTCAAATAGAATCACAGGTACTGGATTTTTCTTATACTAGGTAATATTACCACTTTACCACCCTAAAAAGAAGTATGGTTATAGTACATTACAACACAAGTGCGAAAAACATGAAATTCGAAAATATTGGCGATGTTTTAAATCGACACGAGTTACGAATTTCGTTTTTGCACGTGTCTCGTACGGGTCCATATTGGCACTTATACAATTTTTTCTTCGAATATTTTTACTAATACCGTTTTTTACTCATAATCATCATTACTCCGAAAAACTTTTCTCATACTTTTTTTCTTACTAAAAATTATACTTCTACCTACAATGTTCATAACGATTTTTATTTAGAAATTTTATCCTCCTAAAGTCGTCAAGTAGATTAATCTATACTCATAAAGTTATTTGAAATAAATTGTTTATTTATAAACATTTTCCCATTAGGTTCACTCTGTTGTGGTATAATTCTTTTATGAGTAAATAACATAAACTATGTAGTCATAATGGGCTTTGTGCAGAAACTGTTGTGACATACTCAACTTTAGCATATTTCTTTGTGGCAGATTTCGATGCTCCTATTTATGATGAGGCATAATCTGGATGTACATAAAAAGTATTTTAGCATAACAGAGAAGGAATAATTACAACCTCTCAATATAATCGAGGTAGTAGTAATATTCTATACGTTACTTACTGTGTTACTGAGCTGAGTACTTTCTAGGTTGCTAAAAAAAAATAACCTCGAAGACTAAGGCGGGAGCAAAGCTCCCGCCTTAGTCTTCTAACCTAACCTATCCGAGTATGAACTTCTAAACATAGGAAAGAGACCCAATTTGACAAAGTTTTGAAGCTTATTTGCCCCGACTTTTAGATACCACTCTTACCCCCCTAGCCCCTCTGGTTACCGAAATATTAAATTTTTTTCTTTCACGACACTTAGCAGTTTTTCAAAAATTCACCAAAAATTCATTTTTCAATATTTTTCCACTTTTCTTTTACAGTAATATTAGTTTCAATTAGTTTTAAATTATTACATTCACAAATAAATTCTTCACACTTAGCTTCAGTTCAATTTTCACACATTTACACAAAAAAGTCGTACCCTCATAAAAGTATCTGAGCAATCCTGTTTTTCGCCCATAACTTTAGTTTTCCCCGGTAGATTTTTGTTTTGTTTTCGTATTTAGATTTCTTTAATTTTTTCCAAACTTTATTGTCATATAGCTTTTGTCCATATCTCCACTAGTTTTCCTGCAACATCCAAAGTCCACTTCCCTCGTAATTTTTAGTAGTTTTTCAGTTTTTTGATAATTTTGTTCAGCCGACTTTGTTCTAAAAATCTAGTTTTCAGCTATAATTTAAAGTTCAATTGCCCGCATTTTTAAATACCAGAACTACTTCGGTATCTCAACGGGTTCAAGAGATATTAATTTTTTCGTCACTTTTAGAAAATCAAAACTTAGAATTGCAATAACTTTATAGTCTCGCCATAGATTTCAATAGTTCTTTCTTCTAATACACGCATTTAACGTTTACTATTTTATCCATCACAGCAATTTAGGATTCCAGATAATTTTTTATACAAATAGGTAAAAATACCTACTCAATTTTTGGCGCCTGCAGAAAGTGTGGCGGCAATCACTTTCAACTGTTAATATTTTTAAAACCGCTCGGTGAATTTAATTTTTTCCTCTAGAATCCGATAAAGCATACTAAAATCCACATTTTTTGTCTTGACATTTTTCTTAGAAATTCCTCTATCATTGTGTAATTCTGGTTTTTGTAAAAATATTAAATTCTATCGAAATTAATTTATCTCTCAGCCAATTTTAGACGTAAAAATCTGAAAATACATTTATTTTGTAGCTTTTAAGCGTACCTACAATATTCCGTTTCGTTTGTTAGGATATCTTGAGTAGTTTTTAAGATAAGAATTTTTATAAAAGTCTTTAAATTTAACACATGAAGATGTACCGCACACCTCCCGCATCGCCTAGAAAGGCGCGTACGGCTATTCCTGGGCCTGCAACTGCAGTCGCGAGTGTGGAACCTGCAGGCGAGAAGCAGGAGGCAGCTGTCGCTGCTCAGCAGGCTGCAGGTATAGACCAAGTCCCACTACTGATCGACCTACAAGATAATGAGTTGGAAATCCAAAACAGAACTTTTGTGGTGCAAGCGGAGGTGCACAGGCACACACCTGAGGCCGGCACTTCAACTCCACTTCCTGCTACAAGAATGACAAAACCGATCACGACACCGGCCCCGATCCCGGCGACGGAGGGACCAGTCATTATCGATGGCAGACAGGATGCCATAGTGCCCTCACCCCAGTCAGATTCTACTGAAATGGAAAGACTCATGCGGAATAGTAGGGAGACTATAATCTGCAGCCCTGGTACAAACACAAGGACTCGCGCTAATAGATATCGTACCGAGATCGAGAGATACACGGACGATATAATGGCGCAGCTAACGCAGAATAGAAGCGTCACTAAGGCGAACAAAGACAGCATTAAAATGAACATAAAAGCCATTCGCGACGCAACGCACAGATTCACGAGTGAACTACAGGTCCTTGGTGTTGCGCAGGATGTGGAACCATCCACGGCACCTGCGCATACACCCATGATAGACCCAGTAAAATTGAAAAATGACATCATTGCCAGCGTTCAGATGGAGATGTCCAAAATGCGTGCCGAACAAGTAACCATACGGGAGATGATTTCGGCCGCAATTGGCAACGACAAGCCAGTAATGGACAACACAACCACCACTGACGCTGACACATTTGCCACAGTAGTTGGCAAGAAAAATAATAGGAAACCGCGCACTGCGGCTGCACTCGCGGCCTCAGGTGCTAACACTGGAGCAATGCAACACCACGATGACGACCTGAGCTCGCCTGCAGTTGGCAGACCACACAAGCCTAGGGTCATTCGTACACCGGCGCCTTTGCCGCCACCGACCAACTTCGTTGTTTTGCTCGAATCTATCGATCCAAGACACGGTGGCAAAGAGGTACTGAAAGAAATTAAGGACAAGGTAAATGTTGTTGATATTGGAGTTGGCATCAAAAGTGTGAGAGAGACTCGAAACAATAAGGTCGTTATAAGCTGTGAGAGCAATGAAGATAGGAAGAAGCTCAGCGCAGCTATCAAGTCCAAAACGTCTAACATAACGGTCGAAGTGCCAAAGATGCGAAATCCTCTCCTGCGAATCATTGGTGTCATCCCAGATTTTGCGAACGATAAAATTGAAGATGCCATTGTGAAGCAGAATTCCAGACTTTTAGCAGGCATTGAAGACGGGGAAAAAACAGTAAAGTATATTCGTGCTGTTAAAGGGCGCAATGACTCGATTAAAAATATTATAGTGGAAGTCAGCCCACAGATCTGGGGTGCCTTGAAAGATCAAAAGGTTAAAATTGGCTTCCAATCTGTAATGGCAGTAGATCAATCCCCCATTCTGCAATGTTACAAGTGCCATGGTTTTGGACACCGAGCAACAGAATGCCGATCGGAAAGCAAATGTGCTTATTGCGCCGAGAAACACGACACGCGCAGCTGCACTAAACGTGAATCTGTGCCTTGTTGTGTTAACTGCGCCAACAGTGATAGGCATCAGGAGCACTATGCATTCAGCCAGTCTTGCCCCGAGTGGATCAAGTGGGATCGTATAGCTCGGGCGGCTGTGCGCTACTGCTAAGGGCGTCCCTAAGAAGATCAACAACAGCAATCCTGACATAAGGGCTATTCAATGCAACCTGGGCAGAGGATATAATGCGACTCACGAACTTATCCAGTATATGAGAGACCATAAATATGACATTATATTCATAACGGAACCCTATGTTGGTAATCAAAACACACTAAAAAATATTGATGGATATGACATCTACCAACATGGGGACTCCAACAACAGAACGAAAGCCTGTATAGCCGTCAAGAAGACGATTGACAATTATATAGGCATAACGCAATATGCTACTGCCAACTTCGTCACCGTACAACTACTTCTGGGGCCCAGGAAAGTGCTCCTATCATCCGTGTACGTTGAGCCTGACGAGGATCCACTCAATACAATCGCTCACTTAGAGCAGGTGTTAAAAACACACTCACGCACAGAACACATCATTTGTGGAGACCTGAACGGATGGCACACCTCGTGGGGCTCAGCGAGGAACAATGATAGGGGCAGAACAATATGTGATCTTGCGATTGCCAACGACATTGTAGTATGCAATATAGGCAAAGATGCGACTTTTGAGACTGTCACACATGGCCAAGTCAGGACATCAATTGTCGACTTAACCCTAGCGTCTATCGGCATATCACACAATATTATAAATTGGAAAGTAAATACCGAAATAGTACCCACCTCAGATCATCATGCGATCGAATTTATGATCAAGGCTACGCGGGACAAAACTAAAAATATGACATCCTCTTCCACCTATAAGTACTGCACTGAAAAGGCAAACTGGGATAAATTCGCACAGGAGCTGAAAGCTAACGTAGAACAAACCCAGTGCGACAATTTAGACATCGACACACTTAATTCCCATGAAATAGACCAATACATAACCAAAATAACCGGTGCAATAACTAAAACTTGCGACAAAGTCTTCACTCGCAAAAAAGTACACGTTAAGATCCCATGGTGGACTGAGGAATTAACCAACATTAAAAAGCAGGTCATCCGTCTACACCACCGCCTGCAAGACCTCAAGAGGGGTGGGAAAAATATCACCAATATAATTAAAGAACTGGCTGAAGCAAGATCACATTACGCACAGAAAATACGCAGCACTTCCACCGAACATTTCCGCAACTTCTGTCAGAAACAAGGCAAGGACGACGTTTGGTCCGTTACCAACCGTCTGTTGAAGAGCGCACCACAACCACAACCTCCCGCCACCCTAAAAACAGATGAAGGCACCTATACAACATCGACCATAGATACAGCAGAAAAACTTGCTACAAAGTTCTTCCCAATTGACAATGATGCTGACGATACCCCACACCATCAACAAATCAGAGAGACAATAGCACACATCCAAACGAATAACAACGCACATCTAACTGCAAATAATGAGCCACTATTCAATGTAAATGAAGTCTTGGAAATCATAAAAAACATGAACCCTAAAAGAGCCCCAGGTATTGATCATTTCACAGCGGATATCTGCAGGAAATATGTCGAATGCTACCCTGAAACCACTACTAAACTATTCAATAGATGCTTAACCATAAACTACTTCCCGACAGCCTGGAAAACGGCATACATACGAACTATACCTAAACCAAACAAAAATAATTATAGCGAAACATCTGCTTACCGACCCATTGGTTTGATTAACGTTTTTGGTAAATTGCTGGAGAAGTTAATCGCAACCAGACTGACATATTTCATGCAGGTCAATAATGTCTGTAGCAACAACCAGTATGGTTTTAGGGAGCAGCGCTCTACCACCGATGCGCTCAGCAATGCTATTAGCAAATTAAAGCATATCAAAAGTAAAAATCGGCTGGCTGTTGCAATATCGCTCGACATTGCAGGAGCGTTTGATAATGCCTGGTGGCCAGCCCTAATCAAGCGGTTACACGATATAAAATGCCCAAACAATCTTCTCAAACTGATCTGCAGCTATCTCTCCGATCGGAAAATTACTTTAAGCTACTCCGACACAACAACTACAAAAGAGCAGACCAGAGGATGTGTCCAGGGATCAGTCCTTGGACCCATCTTCTGGAATGCCATTGTGGACACTCTACTTGAACAGGAGTTAACAGAGGAGAACTACATCCAGGCGTATGCCGATGATGTACTGCTGATTTGCTCTGGTAAGAATATCCAAGAACTGGAAATTAACACCAACAATCTCTTGGATATAGTACATCAGTGGGGCAAAAACAATAAACTGGAATTCGGACCACAAAAGACTAAAATGATAGCTTATACGCAGAAGGCCAAAGCAGCAAAAATTCATATGAATAGCATACCTATACCATTTGACACCCAATTTAAACTGCTGGGTGTCATCATAGATGAACACCTCAACTTTATAAAACATACAGAGTACATCATAAACAAAGCTCAAAAAATATACAAAAAGCTGTGTATATTTGTCAAACCTACGTGGGGTGTGCATGCCGCCAACATCAACACCATTTATAGGCAGGTCATAGAACCTATAATTACTTATGCGGCGGAAGTTTGGTGGCATGCCACCAACTACAAAAAGGTTAGCAATTCCATGCTAAGCTTACAGCGTGCATTTGCCGTCAAGATTCTCCATGGCTTCAGAACCTTACCTACCATTCCGGCGATTGCATTAGCAGGTCTTACACCTTTACCTGCTAAAGTGAAGGAGGTAGCATCTACGGAAAAGGTTAAACGCACTCTAATCACAAACTTCTTGCCTGAAGACATTACGTACGATAAAAGAGTGCCGGTCAAATCTCTTTTACATCCTGCTCGGCGCCCTCACATTGAAGTTAAAGAAGTCAACAACACCGAGGAATTGGAGCCCTACTACTCCATCAACATGCACCGTGTCTACACAGATGGCAGTAAACATGATGGAGTAGTAGGTGCTGCAGTTGTTATTCACTACCCCGATGGTCGCAGCTACACGAAGAAGCTAAAATTGCACAAAAGCTGCACAGTGTTTCAGGCGGAATGCTTTGCAATCGAGGCAGCATGTCATCTTTGCTGTTCTCTCGGTCTGGAGAATTCAACTATATTCTCAGACTCAAAGGCTGCACTTCTTGAGCTGAGTAATAGAAACAGTACAAACGCAACAGTTAATAGGGCACACAAAAGCATAGTAGAAATCCGCGAAAAGGAGCATAGCATAGCATTCTGCTGGATCAAGGCACATGTTGGCCTCCTCGGTAATGAGGAGGCTGACATGGCAGCCAAATCAGCTGCTTCACAGCACAAGCAACCCGACTACCATAAATTTCCCCTATCCTACCACAAGAAAAATTTACATAATGAAACAATCAAGTTACACGATACTACCTACCAAACATGTGCAACCGGTACACACATAAAGCAATGGCTACCGACAATAGATCACATAAAAACTTTCAGGCAACATTTTACTTTATCTTTCCAAATGACACAAATAATTACTGGTCATGGATATAATAAAGCCTATCTCCACAGACACCACATCACAGACACTAATACGTGTCCGTGTGACGATGCCACGCCTCAGACAATGAAACACCTACTGGAAAGCTGCCCAAGGTATGCCAGCAAAAGAATAAACCACGAATTAATATGTAGCATCAATAATGTAAGTCCTTATAGCCTACAGGAATTAATTCAAAAAGAAGCCGCCAAAGAATCATTCGTAAACTACATAAATTATATAATTGACAACCTGAAGAAATTTAATAACACGTAAAGACAAATTAACAACTTAATAACAAAAATAATTGCAACAAAAATTACAGTTTCAAACATTTAAACAGGAAATAATCAACAGTAAAACAAGTAACAAATAGAAAATATAGATTGCCCGTATCATATGCGGGAATCTTACTAGTATAACGTCCGATGGTCGCCCGTATCATTAGCGAGGACCATCGGAACTAATCATAGTATAAATCCAAAAAAAAAAAAAAAAAAAAACCTATCCGAGTCGGATCTGCCCCGGAAGGTTTTGTTCGCTCGCTTCGCTCGCTCACTGCAGAAATTTTCACCCTCACAGCAAATTCTGCCTGACGAAAAAGGCAAGTTTCGAACATATGGCTACATGCCCAAAAAAAATGCAAATCTAATTTCTGTCTTGTAACACTCGGCGTAATTAATGATATGCCAAGATAGTTTCGGACAAAATAATATTCGAAATATTGTTATTTAAGCCAAGTGATGTTTCTGTCTCATTAAGTTGATGCCAAAATAGATTATACCAAGTCTGTTATGTCCTAAGCGTTTCGGACAAAAAAAGTTTAGAGGGAACCCGTTTAGTACAGTACCTACTCTGCCACAACCTGATTTGTGCAGGTAGCTAGTTTACAGTAATAGTACGATTTATATTTAATTAAACAAAAATAATTAATACATAAAACCAGTACAGATAAAAATAAATACGTATAACATTAGAATATATAGCATAAAATAAGTATAGTGAAAAATTATATAAACATAAAAGTTAGTACTAAAAATATGTATGAAAAACAATATTATGAACATAAATAATTCTATGTGATGATGATTATGAACAAAGATTATTCTAAATACCGATCATTATGAAGTTAAATTGTATAAGAAAAATTTTCGGAGTTCCAATAATCTAAGTTGCAATTTTATAAATACTTTGGCGCACCCGTCTCGTACGACGTTTTTTAGTGCAGATGGCCCTCCGAAGTTTTGGACCTAAAAAAAATTACACACTTCTCGCACTAGAGCCTATAAAAAGGCACCATCTGTACTAAAAAGCAGGGATCGGAACCGGTTTTTTAGAAAAACCTCGAAATAGCTCAATATTTTAAAATGTTCTACACTCTTTATGTAGTGTTCAACATTAACATTAACTATTAACATAATATTTTTGAATTACTCCATAAACAAAAAAAATATAAACCGAAGAACGAAAAAGAACGGAATTCGAACCGTTCTTTTGTATGGAGCAAAAACCGGTATCCGATCCCTGCTAAAAAGTAAGTTTTTCTGTTTGCCACTAACTGACAAACTGGTTTGCCAGACTACCTACTCATAAACTTTTTATTATCTTTTGATTTTAGTCTGCAACGAGCCCTGTGTAGTAAATAGGTCTCATTCACCGGCCAGGGTGCTTAGCCAAGTTGCCAATCGCTAGCGCTTGGTAGCGTATCGTAGTTTTCCATCTTTGTCACTCTTGCACATTAGTGCGACAAAGACAGAGCTGCCTTTAGTTTACGATGGACGATTAAGCGTTAGCGATTGGCAACTTGGTTAAGCACCCAGTACGTGACTCGCAGTAGGTTTTCCTGTCACTGCGCATTCTAAATGAGGCAGCGTCATCTACCGGCAGCCGAGGGAATTCCCAACTTGAGCGTGTGAAAGTATGGAACGGGGGGGTCCCTGTACAGTTGCCATCAGATATATTAGAGCGTCCAGGTTGTTCACAAATATCTGAGCAGACGGGATATTTTTATACCTATAGATACTAAGCTTGTTTTACTAATTGTAAGCTGTTTTTAATATTAATTTGCGATGTTGAAGTCGCTGTCAACACGAGATAATAATGATACTAGATATACTACACAATTAAATACGTAAGGAATAATTATGCAACAATTCCCAACAAAAACCTTCAATAGCATACACATTGCAGAGAAAAATAAAAATATGCTGGCCACGACATGTTGCCGACTTGCAAAGTCAGGAAAAACCATAATATCTGTTGCAGGGCCAGGTGTCTATAATAAACTACCCGACAGTTTAAAAACAATCACAGATGACATAACATTTAATAAAAAATTAAGAAAATGGCTTACTGATCAAGCATTTCATGAAATTAATATGAAAATTATAATTTAATTTAATTTAATTTAATTTAATGTATATTTTCTTATTTTAAATTATTAAATAACATGTAAAATATGTTCAATAGATTATTTTAATGTAAACTGTAAATTAATTGACATCCTATTTTTTTTAAATTATTTATGACATGTAAAATTTTTAATTTAATGAATAAATGAATATGAATATAATATATAATATAAGTAGCTATGTACAGTCAGCTGCAGAGAAAAGTAGACCTCCTTACAGACAAATTTGTATGCAAGGGGGTCTACTTTTCTCTGCAGCTGACTGTACATACGTAGGTCGCCATCATCAGAGCGGCCAGGGTGTTCAAAAATATCTGCAGGCTTAGCACATGATTGGAGCAACAGTATGTCGCCGCGAGATAGATCTCCCGTCCTTCACTAGCTATATTAACAAAAGAGGGACGGATAGACTATCACGCGGCGAGATACTGTCGCGCCAATCATGTGCTAAGCATACTGAGGCCTATAGGATTCGGGAGTATCTACTATGTTTAGATATTATTGAGCATCATAGCCGATCCCATATATGTCATGGCAGCTGTACAATGCAACCTTCAAAGCGATTCACTAATTTCCTTCTATTCCATATATTCAAATATATTCGTTTGAAGATAAGGTATTTATAACGACAATCGTTTAATCTAACCTTTGTTCTAGAAGCTAACGGCAGGTAATCTGATAAGAGCCTTATTTTGCGATAAACGAAACAACGAAGTCTGTCAATGACAAACGATATGATAAGAAATGCGATTCCAATACATTGCCGCGTGTTAGTGATTTGATCGATTAATAGGATCTTTGCACGTCACTCGAATATAGCGAATGCATGGAATTCGCAAATTATGTACCTAATAGATCAAGCAAACGTATCTACTTAGCGTGTCAAATGAACTCAGTGAAATGCACTGAGTTGTCCGTCTTTAATCGCAGCTTGCAGCTTTCGGGCGCCAAATTTTGTAAGTTGAAGTGAACAAAAACATTAATAATGCCTCCTTAAGTAATATTAATTGCAGCAACACAAAACAATATGAATAGTCAAGGGCCTGAGACATATTTAAAATCATAGGCAAGTAACAACTTCAGTACAAAATCTGACACGCTCGGCCGCCATACAAATGAATGAACTTGTTTCTTCTATCCAAATCTAATTCCGTGTGTACCTATCTAGGGATAAAAGATGGAAGGAAAGTAAATCCAACGGTAACAGGCCGTTCTAGACTGAATGAATCGCCTTGCGAAACAAAATATCGCGTGGCCATTATATATATACGAGCAACTCTCGAGGCAAATACACGCGCAAGACCCGCGCGTGTATCTGCTTAAGGTGCGTTCAAACCAAAAGAGCATTCGCTATTCTAAACCCCCACTCTACGAAATTCGATCGTTACACAAAACGTGATTGGTTGATTTCATAGAACGGGGGATAGAACAGCGAATGCTCGTTTGGTTTGAACGCACCTTAACCATGAGCGGCTGCCGTGAACTTAACAAGGACTTACTTAATATGTGCATATTGAGCGCAATGGATATAAAATAAGTCATACTCACGCCGCGCGCCGGCACGGCAGCTCATGATAAGCATCCTATTTATAGCGGAGATGCTTCGCGCAGCAAATGCATCGCACGGCGGTTTATTCGATGTGAACCCGTCTAATATGTATATAAAATAAATATAAATAAATAAAAATAAATATCTTGGGACATCTTACACAAATCAACCTAGTCCCACGGTAAGCTCAATTAAGGCTTGTGTTGTGGGTACCAGGCGACGATATATATATAATAGATAGATACGTATAGATACTTAGATACATACACAGCCATGACCAAGGAACAAACATTTATGATAAATAAATACACAAAGAATGCCCTCGCCGGGATTCGAACCCGGAACCTCCAGCTTCGTAGGCAGGGTCACTACCAACTAGGCTACAGAGGCTGACAATATGGAAATAATTATGTGTTGATTGGCCCCATTTATAAGCAAGCCCAACCAGCAAAACGCGGTCGAGTAAGCGTCGCGGCAACGTTTCTGCCGTGACTTAAAAGTGTTAGTGTATGGTCGAATAAGAGTCGAATCCACGTGTATACGACGGCGTTTGGGCACAATTATATTGCTATTTAGTCGAGTACGTGTCAAAAGAGAACACCGCTATATTTCTTTATAACTGAATAGACGTTGAATAAAAGTCGCTAAATTACTTATTTTCGTGTAGTAAGACTTTCTATTGCAACATTTATTCAGCTTTTATGTCGAGTTGCAGCAGTGACAACTCCTCTACGCAATAAATTTATCGAATAGCGAAGTTTGTATCAGCGGCTTCGGCGACTTTTTTTTGACCAACGCACAAATCGACCGGGCGTGAATTGTGTAAAGGAAAAATAATTTTTGTGTTAAGTAAAGTGCATTTTGATAATCTGAATTTAAAGTCAGGCATAGCTTAAGAATAAGCATGTTGATCGTGGCCATGCAGTGGCAAAGTTTACCTGCAAACTTTTTTTTGTGACAAAATATGATATAGTTTCTTTACTAAATTTTCATGCCCCTTTGTAATTTTAAGCTTTAAGGGATTTATTATTTAATTATTTTTTTAATAAAGTAAACAAAGGTATCAGTACGCGCCATTAAGCATCTATGTTATTCGTATGCGATTAATATGCGATTAACATCTATTTAAGAGCGCCCCTTTTACTACATTATACGACTGTTGCTTCCGCCATAAGAATAAGTTTGTTGAAAAGATGGCGGCCTTGTAGTTATTAAATTTATCATTTCCTTATAGTTATTAGAAAGTTTCCTACTGACTACTCCGGTCCGCTTAATTGGTTTCCAGAGATTGTAATCCATATTTATTGGTATTTAAGAAAACAATGAGATTCGAAAATGAACTATGAACTGTTGATATAAATTTTAGCAATAATAGGTACGTTTATACAAATAGTAGATCGGTAAGCGTTAGGTACATTTTGGCATCTTTATAACGCATGCAGTAAAATAATACTGCTTAACAACTACGCTTACACAGCGTACACAATATTAGTCGGATAGTTATCACTAATTCTCCTTTTTAGTGCTATAGATATTTTTTAAGCAGCATTTATACAATTACAGACCGAATAAACACATTATGTATAGCTATTGCACGATTGACCACTTTAATATTATTATGTGGGGAGTAACAATGACTTAAAACCCTTTTATACAACAGTGTGCTGTATAAAAGCTGTTATAAACTGTGGTAATATGGCTAGTCCTATAATGGCAATATTAGAAACCTATAAACGGCCGGTTATAACGTAAATGAAGTAAACAACGCTGTAACGCGATCAAAAGCCGCATAAAAGTAGCATTGGTGATGCCTACAAAACAGTTGTTAAGCAATCGCATAGCGAGGCCATATAAACGTTTTTTCAACTGGATTATATGACTGAATTACTATATAAGCCAAAATGCAACAAGCTTCTATACGATATGTCATCACAGTGGCTGTCGTTACATTACCTCTATCCGACTAATAGCTTTATAAAATCAAGCTTATTCAGCGTTTTTGCTGGTTGGGAGGTTAAGAGTCGAGGAAACCGTATTTTAAAAAATCTTCTATTTTTAACTTTTCCAGAATGCGTGAAATATTTTGCACATATGTGACTGTTATATGTAGATAAATCAGACGCAAAGGCACCTTTAATTTCTTACCTAAAATATCCACATAACGCCAAAAATTATAGGTATACAATGTTGCGCGTTATCACTGTTATCAGAATCCGAAGTATCCTGTATCTAAAATGCGTACATGATATTATTTATACTTAAACGGATTACCTATACATGTCATAGACAATCATGTTCGCGCGTCAATAACAGGAATAGAAAATAGTCTCTAAAGTTGCGTTTTTACTTAGCTTGCGGAACAAACATCTGGAGGTTGTTACGTAGGATGCCCTGAAAATTTCGGGAATTTAATACTTAGGAACGTATATTTGACATGTGTTATACCTCTTTCTTACAAGCATAGTCTCATTATTCGAAAACACTGGCCACTTAGAAAAAAAAAACAATGTCCGATTTTCAATTGTTTTTTAAAGTCGTTGAGTTGCTGGTGAAAATGGAGCTGTCCCGCGAAAGTTTTAGAGCAATGATTTATTATGACTTTAAAAGTGGATTAACACAACAACAATGTGGAGACCGATTAACTATTGCTTTTAGTAGTGAAGCACCTTCAAAGACGACCATATACAGGTGGTATTCGGAATTCCAACGTGGCCGTGTGTCTCTTGCGAATGACGTACGTGAGGGTCGACCGAAAACGGCCGTTACCGATCAAAACATCGATGTTGTTCGCCAACTGATAAAGGAAGATAGGCATGTTACATATCGGGAGATTCAGGAGACTTTAGGCATTGGAATGAGTCAGGTACAAGTTATTTTACAACAAGAGTTGGGCGTGCGGAAGTTATTTTCCCGGTGGATTCCTCACTTGTTATCTGACGACCAGAAAACGGTACGTGTCAATTGGTGCCGCAAAACTTTAAAATGATTTAATGGAGGAAGCTCAAATGCCGTTTTTAGTATTGTGTCAGGTGACGAATCATGGATTTACGCATATGAGCCTGAATCGAAAAACCAATCTCGAGTTTGGGTTTACGAAGACGAACCGAAGCCGACAAAAGTTGTTCGTTCTCGCAGCACGATCAAAAAAATGGTAGCCACGTTTGTCTCCAAATCGGGTCACGTGGCGACTATCGCTCTTGAAGATCGAAGAACTGTCAATGCCGATTGGTATATAGGCGTTTGTTTACCGATTGTTTTTGCTGAACTGCGAAAAACTAACCCTAACCGCCGTATGATACTACACCATGATAATGCCAGCCCTCACACCGCTCAGAAAACAGACGACTATCTGAAGGGCGAAAACGTCGAATTACTGGACCATCCTCCGTACAGCCCCGACCTAAGTCCCAACGATTTTTTTACTTTCCCGAAAATAAAGAATCGGTTGCGTGGTCAGCGTTTTCAGACCGCGGAAGAAACAGTCGACGCTTATAAAATGGCCATTTTGTCAACCTCCACTTCAGACTTCAATAACTGTTTTAAAAACTGGTTTCAGAGAATGAAAAAGTGTATTAAACACAAAGGAGAATACTTTGAAAAACAATAAAAGTACTTTTATTTCATTAAAATGCGTATTTTTTCCGATTCCCGAAACTTTCAGGGCAACCTACGTAGAGCGCGAATAACGCATTTTTAGGGCTCCGTAGCCAAAACGGCAAAAACGGAACCCTTATAGTTTCGCCATGTCCGTCTGTCAGTCTGTCTGCAGCATAGCTCAGTGGCCGTTATCGTTAATACTACATAGATATCTGCAATTTGGTACTATCGACAAAATTGAATCCTGACCCACAGAAAGAGCTTGTCATAGTAACATTGAAAGTCAAATTGTACTTCTGATGTAGCAATTTTATTTTCAAAGTTACTATGACAAGCTCCTATTGTGGGTCAGGATTAAATTTTGTCGATAGTACTTATATGTATACCTACATATTAATCATGCCAAAAAAGTGGTACAATAAAAACTAGAAAAAAAAAATTTTCGGGTACCTCCCCAACTGATGAAGTGGGGATGATTATTTTTATTTTCTGTAACCCTATAGTAAATAAATATAATAATAAATAAATATCTTGGGACATCAAACACAAATCAACCTAGTCCCACACTAAGCTCAATTAAGGCTTGTGTTGTGGGTACCAGGCGACGATATATATAATAGATAGATACGTATAGATACTTAGATACATATACACAGCCATGACCAAGGAACAAACATTTGTGATAAATAAATACACAAAGAATGCCCTCGCCGGGATTCGAACCCGGAACCTCCAGCTTCGTAGGCAGGGTCACTACCAACTAGGCTACAGAGGCTGACAAATAGTGTGGAGTATCATTGGATAGGTCTCTTAAATAAGAGTCTTAGAAGAAAGTTTTTTTCTAAAGTCAATATTTTAAGAAACTTCTAATCGGTCTCTCTAACCTCTCTACTTTTGATCGGTAAGACGAAAAATTAGAGGGCGCCCCCTCTAATTTTTCATCCGTAGGTCCAAAAAAATAATGAATTGGGCTTATAGAATACTTTGAAATAAAACTATTTCGAACATAATCGGCCAAGCCGTTTTTGAATAACTACGGAATCCTACACTGAGCATGGCCCGACATGCTCTTGGCCGGTTTTTATTCTTCATTGTCTTGATTTATCATTGAAGATGTATCATTTGACATCTCCTACACCAGATAAAATATTTGTTAAGAGATAACAAAGTACATATCTATTGTGAGATTTGTGAGTCATAGGTACTTATACAGGTTGAAATTTAAATCGTGAATTGTACTGTTTTCTAAATCTATGAATAACTAACCATTAATTACCTACATGTTAGCTCTTAACGGGTGTTAGTTTACGACATAAAAAGTACATTTAAATAACTTTTACTTAAAATTAGAGCAACAAAATTTTCCATACAAAATAATTCGGCGCGCAATGTAGAGCAACATACGCGAGTTAAGCACTCGTTGACAGCTTCTTTCAAAAGCAGATGACATAACTGCCATATCAACAATAACAAATGTTCGTACCTACATTGCTGCTCCGATAATCTTAAAAAAAATCTGTGGGGTCATAATTAAGAGTAACTTTTAAAAAACCTTGTAATCCATGATTACACTAATGAATCCCATGCCTGGTTTAATTAATCGCCCGTATTCGATTTATAATAATATAATATATTTAAAAAAGGTAAAACGTCTTTTATTCAATGTAGGAAGTTAATTTGGGTACAGTCGAAGTGCCAAAAATATGTTTACAGGACTTTATTGCCGTGACATTAATGTCGTGGTCGTGTCACTGAAGGTCGTGTAAAAATATTTTCTTCGCCTAAACCATTCTGGTATCTTTGACGTCGACTGTACTATTTCATGTTGTCTTACAGTGTCACTGTCAGTCAATCAATATGAAATAGATAGGTACTCAGCGGATCTTATGTTCACTATGACAAAGCACTCAATAGGTATAGGTACATCATTTTCTTTATCATCAAAATCGATACTTAAATAAGAGAAAAACAAAGAGACAGTTGAAGATCACATTTAAGCCTTGCGAAGGCTTTTAGAAATCAGTAAATACCTTAGATATGCATTTTATCAGAATAGATGACGTCAATCTGTTTCCAAAGCCTTAAGTCAAGGAAATAAGGTTCACAATCTGGCAACTGGCTCGTATCGGATAGGCAGGATTAGGTCTTATTAGACATTAGTTCAGCTACCTAATCTATAATGACCAGTATAAGTCTAAACGTCAGCTTAAAACAACGCTGAGAAATGGGAGGTCAGATTACGCTGGATTATCAATTGTCTGTAAGCAGAAGTGATAGCGATATGGCTATGCCTAACGGATTCAGATAGCGATAACGATAGCGACGTTGCTCGTGTAACGGCCGTTATTATGTTTTATATAACAGCGTGGACGCTTATCAGATATGTGCTGATAGTGTTTTAATATTTGCATTTATATGCGACGTTAGTTTAAGAAGTTATAATACTGATAAAAGTGAATAATATACATATGTTTTACATAATAATTTACCAATTTAAAAGTTGTTCTAAACAGATCGATTGTCATCCTATCCGTATGTAGGTACAGTCATAGTCATTAGCATCTTGTAAAGGCTGCAAAAAATACATTTCACCACCCTATCTGTTCCCATGGATGTAAGAGTCGAATAAGGAATTGAAGTGTCCCTGACCAATATATTATTGAAGATTGATGATAGGCATCAGCGATATCACATTACTGCGATTGCCAACCCGCTTGCCCAGTGTGGTAATTATGGGTACAAGTATTTCCTTCTAATGCGTCCAAACGCATAGATAATGGGAGAGGTACCTATTACAGGAGTAAATGAAATTATGTATAATTATATATGTACCTAAATTTAAACAGCGCCGAAATATCAAGTGCTCAATAATTTGAATTTAAACATGGTAAATACCCTATTTAGGTATTACCATAATAGTAATCATGTAAATGACCATTGGATTGTATATTTTATTTATTATTCAATTCAGTTACACAGCGTTACAGTTATAACACCAAGGCACTTTATGTATAAATTAAAAAAAAAACACATAAAAACAACTTGAAACTTGATTTAAAAGCGACGTTGTATTAGTTATACATATGTCCAGCAGATCACAATCATAGGCTGATAATGATGATAATGACGTGATGTTGCAAGTTTGCGATTGGGAAAATATCAAGTAAAATAACATGCACGTATAGCTTCAAACAAAATGAAGCTATGCGTATACATTTATGCAAAAAAAGCTATACGTTACGTAGGTGTAAGTATAGATATCTGTCTGTCTTTTGGTCTGGTAATGTGTATCGTGTGAGCCTCAGTGGAATTGTATGATATTTATAAAGGATTTCTCATACATTTGTATTTGAAACACGTATCTCGCGCGACAGACAACTAATGGCAAGAATAAAGTCATACCACCCACGACATGAAACTTCTTTCTCATGAGTTAAAAAAAGAGGCTTATAAAATATTGATTGAAACTTAAAACTCACAATATTTGATTGAATATTTTATCTATGTCTTCTTTTTTATTATCCTGAAGTTTCGGCCATGACATTAAAGCCTGTTCAAATTAAGTTACCTATTTAATTTATTATTTTACGAAGGTAAGAGAGAGCGAGGGGAGGATCAACATTTAATTTGATAAAGTACGAAAGCAACTCTCCTAAATCTCTAAGTTTTAGGTATGTTTTTGTTTTATGCAAATTACTGCAATTCCTCGTCATTATTAAAATATGTTTGGATTTTCCTACCAGCACAGGTTCTGATACTTAGAAACTTGCAGAAACTAAATAATAGTCAACAGGAAAATAATTAAGTATCATCACATCGGTTTTTTAAAGATTCTGGTTTCTGTCGCGGTTTTCAAAATTGGGGATCACTAGTCGTACCATGAGCTTGCGCGGATTAACGCGCGTTTACTTTCTATCCGGCTCGCTCGCACCTATACGCGAGTACGAGAGGGATAGATAGAAAGTAAACGCGCGTTATTAATAACGTAGCGGAATCTCATGTTAGGGCTACTATTATTAACGCGCGTTTACTTTCTATCCGGCTCGCTCGCACCAGTACGCGAGTACGAGCGGGACGGATAGAATGTAAACGCGCGTTATTAATAACGTAGCGGAATCTCATGTTATGGCGACTGTTATTAACGCGCGTTTACTTTCTATCCGGCTCGCTCGCACCAGTACGCGAGTACGAGAGGGATAGATAGAAAGTAAACGCGCGTTATTAATAACTTAGCGGAATCTCATGGTAGGGTTATCTCCTGTTATTATTAACGCGCGTTTACTTTATATCCATCCCGCTCGTACTCGCGTATTGGTGCGAGGGAGCCAGAATGAAAGTATACGCGCGTCATAACGCCGTGTAATCTCATGGTACGGTTACTGGAGCCGTACCATGACTTCTCAAGTAGGTATCGGTTGCGTTATTAGGATTTACGCTATACTTAAAGCAGGCTATCGCGCTCGCTCCAATATACCACTTTGTCGGCGTGATGTCTCATCATCATCAGCCTATGATAGTCCACTGCTGGACGTAGGCCTCTCCAATTAACTATGCGTATAGATGCATTAGGAGGTTAATGCCCATAATCGCCACGCTGGGCAAGCGGATTGGCGGAATGCTCTTTTGGTTTAAACGTACCTTAATAAGATGACTTTCTGCCGTCTGAAAGACCACATTGGTGTCGCATAGGTCCATGTGTAATAGTAATAATCGCATGCTAAATTGCAAACATTGTCGGTTGATTGGCAACCCCGTACTTTGATTTAGACCAAGTGTAATTACCGCTTAAGCTTCGTCTGCCCGCTTGACTCCTGTATGCTTAGCACATGATTGGAGCGACAGTATCTCGCCGCGAGATAGTCTATCCGTCCCTCTTTTGTTAATATAGCTAGAGTTCCTGCCGGATGATATCATCTATGATAAGAGAGTCTGCGTCACAGAACTGCTCCATCCAGCACATAGAGTAGACATCACATATAAAGAAGTGACAACACAAAACGATCTCGAACAGCATTACGAAGACCTCAACATGTACAGGGCATACACCGACGGGAGCAAGCATGACGGCGTGGTCGGTGCGGCTTACGTGATCGATTGCCCTGATGGCAGAAGCTTGACGAAAAAGCTTAAGCTTCACATCAGTAGCTGCACCGTCTTCCAAGCGGAATGTCTTGCTCTCAAACGTGCATGCTGGGAGTGCTTTAACAGAAAAATACCCAGAGTAACCATGTTTACAGACTGCAAGTCAGTGTTGGTCGAGCTACAGAATCGCAGTAGCACCAACAGGAACATCAACAGCATACACAGAGTAAAGGAAACCGGCCAGTTACAAATTGAGTTTAGCTGGATAAAAGCGCATGCTGGGTTCAGAGGTAACGAAAGAGCAGATGCATTAGCCAAAAAAGCAGCAACATCTCACCAACAACCTGACTACAGTTATTATCCCCTATCATTCCGAAAATACCCACAACCATACATACATCAACAGCAATACTGGACAACATGTGAAACATTGGCTACCAACTATAGAAGATATTAAACTAGGTATTTAAATCCCACACAAAACTTACCTTCCAAATTACGCAGATCATAACTGGGCATGGATACACACGAGCATACCTAAAGCGATTTAAAATAATAGATATTGATTATTGCCCCTGCGACAACAGCACGAAACAAACCATCAAGCATCTCCTCGAGCAATGCCCTAGATTTGCGAGAAACAGAATCGAACATGAACTAATTTGTAGCATGCATAACATCAACCCATTAAACTTAACCGAATTAACTAGTAAAGAGGAAACCATTGCATCATTTATCCATTTCAGCAAACATGTAATAGATCAGCTTAAAATTGTTAACAAAACTTAGTCACGCACAATACAGTAAATTATAAAATCTTAACCATAGCAATTCCAAACCAGCAATAACATCAGCGAGATGCTCGGTCGCCCGTATTGTTAGCGAGGACCAAGCATCGAAAAGCTGCCGAAATTATTTATAAAAAAATATATATATATATAGCTAGTGAAGGACGGGAGATCTATCTCGCGGCGACATACTGTCGTACCAATCATGTGCTAAGCCTGCTGGGTAGTTGTATGCGATTATTCCGTCGCACAAATCAAGTCATTACCGTTCCCAAATTATTGACGAACTGCGAATAAATAGTGGAGTCATTTTCGGTTATCTTGTAGCAGACGCATGTTTGTCTGCTATTCCGGCATAATAGTCTCCTTTGCTTTTATAAAACGGAAAATAAAGTGGTGATGGTAATGAACAATAAAAACGCGTAAAAAAATAGCATAGAAACACCGTCCTATGGCTCTTATGCCATAAAACTAATCAGCTGGGACGAAACAAAAGCTAGCAACCCTAATTACATGCAACTCTGTAGCATTTACCATCAAGACAAATAGTGCCAAATAGTCACGTATACTCCTGATTTCAGTTATCAATTATCAACCTAATCGGCGATAATCGCTGCATATTAAGTAATTTCTACAAGTCATTTGCATTAAGTGATATGACGAAGGCAGCTATCTGGATCGTTGACGAAGATTGTAACGGTAATGGGGTGGGCTTTCTTTCAAACATAATAATATATGTTCTCTCTAAAGGTGCAACCAAACCAAAAGAGCATTTGCTGTTCTATCCCCCGTTCTACGAAATCAACCAATCACGTTTTGTGTAACGATCGAATTTCGTAGAGTGGGGAGTTAACTAGAATAGCGAATGTTCGTTTGGTCTGAATGCACCTTATAGAAATTTGCAAATTACGCGGTAGGCACTTCAGCTCTACTGGAATTTATGTATATAGAAACTCCCTTATTTGTAAACGATAAGTATCATTCGTCCCTTTCGGTCTTATCAATATGTCTTTAAGACAGAAAGCGACAAACAATACTTATCGTCTCGGTAAGTTAGGAGAGGTTTATGAATAAGGAGATGATTATTTTTATACTTATTGGGTACATGTATCAAAATCACCAAAAATAACCCAATTTTTTTTGTTTTGTAATTAGTCTCTCAATTTGATAATACTACAGGCGAGTTAGGACCTTTAAACACGCGACATATCAATACTGTCCCAAGGGCTAACGAATGTTTAATGTATAGTCGGTAATATATGAACGAACACTATATTTCGTGCATTGGAGGGGACCGAAATAATGTATAAACTACAAGTAAGTAACTAAACAAACACCTGCACAATATGGACAAAATACTATGTGCAGGGCATGCATGGAAGAGGAGGAAACAGCAAAACATATTCTTCTAGAATGTAAACAGGTACTTAGAGGTATACAGGCGTAGGCACTTAGGGACTAAAAACACACTAAAAGAGGCATTTAGCAACCGAAACAGACACTGAGTTTCGTGGAGGAGCTTGGATGGTTGTAATAGGGCTACCTCCCCATCACGCATAAAAGGCACAATGAATGTCGAGCTACGGAAAAAGCCCAGTTTAACTAACTAACTAGTAACGCCAGCCCAGCCATCGGTCAATGCCAAAAAACATAGTCACCTAATAATTGAATCGTATCATATCATCAGCCTTTAATAAGTCAACTGCAGGACAAAGACCTCTCCCTAACGCCGTGGCCACGACATTGGTCTAAGGCGACCGGCTTAGCGGAAAACCATACGTGCTCTCTCTCGTACCCATATCGGCATACCGCTCTAACTCATGGATTCGCTCGCCGCTGGTCGCCTTAGGGTCTCACCAAACCAATCGACGCGGAGTCGGCTTTCGCCGAGTGTTTTACACCACACTATTCGCATTTAGCCGATCGACCGTCTCCGCGGTTGAACACCTGCGTTAAGCAGTCTCATCCTCCTTGCGGCCGTAGAAACGCTCGATCGCCTGCGGTAGCAGTTGTAAAGCGACGGTCGGCTCTCCCGTGCTCCGTCCTGCCGTCGAGACGTCCGACAGCACGCGTACAGCCGCCGAGTCCGACGAACAGTTAGATAGGACAGCGGGTGATCGGCAATCGTAAATCTCATTTTTGGAGACTAGTTGTTAGAAACTAGTTTGAAATTGAACAGACGTGTATGATTACGACAGTATTACTTCGTGTTGTCAGATCGATTGTAGATTTTAATGTGGGTAATAATTCAAATGAATAAATACAAACGCATCAGTAGCTACTTCGGCCGTCATCGGCTCTTTTCGGCCGTCGTCAGCTATGTTCGGCCGTCGAAGACGCTGAACGGCTTCCGCCAGCTCTGACCGGTGCTTATCGCAGGTACTCGGCCGTGATCGGAGCCGTTCAACTCTTTCCGGCACCGTACGGCGGTATTAGGAGATTTACGAATGCGAACGTGTGCGTTAGGCTGCAAACGGGGTCGTACGAATGCGAACAGCTTTACGGCAAAACGCCGTTTTCCCCGTCGAAAGACGTCGTTTCGCGTGAGCCGAGCCGATTTACGATGTCCTCGCTCGTACGCGATTAGCCGAAACGGCGTCGACTAGTTTGGTGAGACCCTTAAGGTGCGGTTAAACTAAAAGAGCATTCGCTGTTCTAGCGCCCGTTATACGAAATCAAGAAATCACGTTTTGTGTACCGATCGAATTTCGTAGAGTGGGAGGTTAGAATAGCGAATGCTCTTTTAGTTTAACCGCACCCTTAGACCAATGTCGTGGCCGGGCCTTTAGAGCAAGCGAGTTGGTGTTTGCGGTAGTGTCCACTCCACTATGATGCTGCTTATCTATCTTCAATAAATAAATGCACACGTGACACTTCAAATCCCATAGTCGACTCTTACGACACCCACGGGAAGAGCTGGGGGCTTGGGAGTAAAGAAATATCAGTTCTATTTGTGGTGCCTAAATCGACGAAAAAAACATACTGGAAAGGGACGACGTTCCTTCCCGCTACCGACCGAGTCTACCAACCATTACGATGAACTTTCAGTATGGTTCAACATCCAAATATTTAAAAATCTTAACCCCTTATACAAAGTGAGTGATTAGTTAGAGTTCAATAGTATGGAAAAGTTAATTTTCCATGTACGCTTTCGATGTTGGTGCCATACTGAAAGTTCATCGTAATGGTTGGTAGACTCGGTCGGTAGCGGGAAGGAACGTCGTCCCTTTCCACTGGAAAAGTATACCGAGGAGAAGTTTCATTAGTTGTGAAATTTCTATAGATAATTTTCTCGGCAATGTAAATTTTACAAGCAATCTAAACATGTCAAATCAAAACCGTTGTATACAGTGTGTAAATCTAATACGGGCGATCAATTAAACCAGGCATGGGATTCATTAGTGTAATCATGGATTACAAGGTTTTTTTAAAAATTACTCTTAATAACGACCCCACAGAATTTTTTTAAGATTTTCGGAGCAGCAATGTAGGTACGAACATTTGTTATTGTTGATATGGCAGTTATGTCATCTGCTTTTGAAATTAGCTGTCAACGAGTGCTTAACTCGCGTATGTTGCTCTACATTGCGCGCCGATTATTTTGTATGGAAAATTTTGTTGCTCTAATTTGAAGTAAAAGTCATTTGAATGTACTTATTATGTCGTAAACTAACACCCGTTAAGAGCTTCGCCCGTATTAGACTTACACCCTGTATACATGGATTTTAAGGTATATTTTATGCCTTGTTTACTCAATTGTGAAATACAATACCTATTCTTCATAACACTTTTTATAAGTTCTCATGGAAATATTCTCACCGAGAGCTTTCTTTTAAATTCTCATGAAAATTCTCGGAACTTTCTGTGTACCTATATACCCGCAATTTTGAGAATGTTCTGCAACTTGTAGGTACAGTCGAGGAATTTAATTTCCTACCCATTTTGTACCTCTTTTGTACCTTGTCACAATGACAATCAATATGAAAGCTGCTAGGACTGTCAGATTATAGCTACTATGACAAGGTACGAAATGGGTAGGAAATTAAATTCCTCGACCGTACATTGCTATCCGGAACCCGCTAGGTTACGTAGGTTGCCCTGAAAGTTTCGGAAATCGGAAAAAATACGCATTTTAATGAAATAAAAGTACTTTTATTGTTTTTCAAAGTATTCTCCTTTGTGTTTAATACACTTTTTCATTCTCTGAAACCAGTTTTTAAAACAGTTATTGAAGTCTGAAGTGGGGGTTGACAAAATGGCCATTTTATAAGCGTCGACTGCTTCTTCCGCGGTCTGAAAACGCTGACCACGCAACCGATTCTTTATTTTCGGGAAAGTAAAAAAATCGTTGGGACTTAGGTCGGGGCTGTACGGAGGATGGTCCAGTAATTCGACGTTTTCGCCCTTCAGATAGTCGTCTGTTTTGTGAGCGGTGTGAGGGCTGGCATTATCATGGTGTAGTATACGGCGGTTAGGGTTAGTTTTTCGCAGTTCAGCAAAAACAATCGGTAAACAAATGCCTATATACCAATCGGCATTGACAGTTCTTCGATCTTCAAGAGCGATATTCGCCACGTGACCCGATTTGGAGACAAACGTGGCTACCATTTTTTTGATCGTGCTGCGAGAACGAACAACTTTTGTCGGCTTCGGTTCGTCTTCGTAAACCCAAACTCGAGATTGGTTTTTCGATTCAGGCTCATATGCGTAAATCCATGATTCGTCACCTGACACAATACTAAAAACGGCATTTGAGCTTCCTCCATTAAATCTTTTTAAAGTTTTGCGGCACCAATTGACACGTACCGTTTTCTGGTCGTCAGATAACAAGTGAGGAATCCACCGGGAAAATAACTTCCGCACGCCCAACTCTTGTTGTAAAATAACTTGTACCTGACTCATTCCAATGCCTAAAGTCTCCTGAATCTCCCGATATGTAACATGCCTATCTTCCTTTATCAGTTGGCGAACAACATCGATGTTTTGATCGGTAACGGCCGTTTTCGATCGACCCTCACGTACGTCATCCGCAAGAGACACACGGCCACGTTGGAATTCCGAATACCACCTGTATATGGTCGTCTTTGAAGGTGCTTCACTACTAAAAGCAAAAGTTAATCGGTCTCCACATTGTTGTTGTGTTAATCCACTTTTAAAGTCATAATAAATCATTGCTCTAAAACTTTCGCGGGACAGCTCCATTTTCACCAGCGACTCAACGACTTTAAAAAAACAATTGAAAATCGGACATTGTTTTTTTTTCTAAGTGGCCAGTGTTTTCGAATAATGAGACTATGCTTGTAAGAAAGAGGTATAACACATGTCAAATATACGTTCCTAAGTATTAAATTCCCGAAATTTTCAGGGTATCTAATCTCAAGATTTAACGTAGGCACTACTTTTAACAACTAAATAACCTATCTAATCTTATCCGATATAATTATAGCAGGTATATGTAGGAAAAACCTTGCACAATAAATATTATTTGCTTCTTATATAAAGATAAGTAATCTCAATAATGTATTAATCGATAGTTCGATAAGTTAGTCCGTTTAACGACTTAACGACGTTGATAAATCGTATTTCGTTATTTATAGCCGTTACTGCAAATCATATGTTAATATTAGGTACAGTAAGCTTCATTAATCGTTGCTGGATGATTAATTATGTTAACATTACCCATTTTTTCTCAGTTTGCAATGGCTCTAAGCCCTAGCGTCGCTCGGTGTTGTAATAGTTATTTGTTATTCAAGGGTGCAAAGTTGTATTTTACCCGCGAGTATGAAATTCTATAGTTGAACCACGAGCGAAGCGAGTGGTTCTAAAATAGAATCCTGAGTGCAGCGAGTGTTTTAACATACGAGAAGTAAAATACATTTGCACCCGTGTGTAACACAAAACTTTTCCCCTCACTATAGCGAGGAAACTCAAAAAAGGTAATTATTTGTTCACATTACAATCATCATCGGGTTAGTGATAATAATTTTCCAAATGCATCATCTATTTAATGCAAGATTTTGTCGCAGTAAACTTAGCACGAAAAAGTAAACGCATCACGATTTTAACACATTCCTGTAGTTGCACACCAACGCCAATGCATTATTAAATCATTCTCATTCATTATTTTTACAAAATTATAACAGAACACTCTGAAAGTTGTTTAGTTTACTATTTTTATGCGTGTTCGAGTCGGTAAATAAAGATTAAAAACTATAATATTCATTGACAATGTTGACGTTGACATTTTCTGCGTTTTGTGATTGCATCTAGTCATCTTATCATCATTCACTAAAACAATTGTTACTTATGGAATTTTAGGATTTATGAGTTAAAATCATCATATTATATAAAGGTTTGTATTTTACACTAAATTCTCAAACAAATTATTTAATTGTCATTAATATGGAACGATTTCCATGAGCATTTTACGTTTTGTTATCTGTTAAACGAATGCTACTTCGCGCTACGCTCCAAGGTCATTACTTTGCCACACAAGTGAATAATATGCGTTTTTACACGTTCGTATTAAAAGATAAACGAGCACTTTACGAGCTAGTGAGGGGAAAAATATTATATTTGTCTCGCATTCCTATTGAAGATGACATATGTATGCAAGATACTACACAAACGATAAACATGAAATTAAAATATTACGGTTGAAATTCGCTACAAAAAGTTAAAACAGATTTTTTCGAACGCACAGAAATTAACAAAAAATCCTTCTACTGAAATAAAATTACCCCGCAGACCACGAACCCTGTAAAGTGTTCGAAACGTCGGAATGAAGTTAAAGTTAATTATTATACGCGAGTTTATCTGTTTTCATAGTTTTATTTCATGTGTAATCCTCGCGGTAACCGAAGAAAATATTATAGTCTTACCCTCATATTAATACCTAAGGATTAATCTACATAAACTGTCAAGTTCATTCTTAGATTCAACGCTGTCTTCAAATAAAATAATAATACATATAATGTCTATTTGATTATGGACTTTATTTTTTCAATCATAGCCAACCAATCGACCCTTTCGGGATCCTTTTAGCGATCGGCACAATGAATGATACTGTTTTAACTTACGTGTAACAACGCTAGTGATTTGTCCACAGTTGCGTTAAAAAACCTATTAATTTAAATCATAAAATCGGATGACGTAGCCACGGGAAGGCCACCCCACAAGATGGACCAGGGGGTTACCATGACATACTAATGCGATTCTATTTAGGTTCAGGAAAAGGAACAGTGACATACGACTCGTATAGCCTTGTCCCTTTCTCTCGACCTAAACTGAACCGCATTAGTACGTCATGGTAACCCCCCAGGGGTTTAGGACCTAAACTGAATCGCCATGTGTCAGTTCTATAGAATAACTGTCAGAAATTGACAAGACGAACCTAAACTGCGGCCCGCGAACTTTGAAATCCGCAAATTTCGAGGATTTGTCTCTCTCACTCTAATGACGCCTTCGTTGGAGTGACAGAGAAAAGTCCTCGAAATTGACGAATTTCGATTTTCGCGGTAGTAGGTCTGAATCGCATTTAAGAGGTCAATTCATGGTAGCCCCACCCCCCCTGATAAACGATAGATGGAATCCATTCACACGATCGGTCCCTATTACATTACATTACATGCTCTGGAAGAAACCAATTTTCCAACAGTGGACGTCTATTGGGTGATGATGATGATGACGAACATAAAAAACTTGCAAAATAAATTGAAGCGGACTCTACCTTGTCTTCGCCTGTCAATAAATGATCGATCGCGAGATTACAGGCACGGTAAAGTTTACAGCCAAGTTCGTGTAATATCGTAATGTATAAAGTGTATGAAATATGTGTAATGTATGAAGTAGTCGATTCGAAAAAAGAATACATTAGTTGATAATGCTTTGGCTTTACAAAACTTGACGTCACATTTTTGTGTTACAAAGTTACCCATATAGGTTATATTAGCTTTCATAACACAATTAAAGTAATCGAGTTGTCTATTTCAATTATTT
>JALPQI010017200.1:0-21598 GCA_025490895.1 Thaumatotibia leucotreta
TACAGAGTTACAGTGCCGCTCGTGCTCATATTTCTTCCGAAAAAAATTTACAACATTACTTATGATATGAATGATATCGAAGCCTTCTGGATATCGAAATAGAATTTTGGAAAATTTTAAGTAAAAAATACTTATTTTGTTTATCCAGCACGATCATGTTACCGTGTAAGTGAAGTAGAGGGAGGATATAAAGGTGTTTATATGGTACATAGAAAAATCGGGTCGAGGAGGGAAATTTAATATTTCACTTGCTACTCTACTTTACCTTAATATTCAAAATAATCTAAGCAATCCCGATATGGATGCCATACCTACTCGTATTTCAACAATCCAAATTCACAAAATCTTAAACGGTCAAATCGACAAAATTCGTATCTAGAGTCAGTAAAGTTACTTTCTAGAAAAATAATATACTTCTCCTGATTTATATTCGCACAAATTACGATATCATATGAACGGAAAGTTTGCCACCAGGTTAAATTGGTACTTGTTATTTATTCTTTCCATTAAGAATAGGTATATGTGAGCGGCTTAGTAAAAACTTTGACGCTTGCCATAGACATTTAATTAATACAAAATTACAAGCCAGGCTTTTTTGCTAAAACCAGCGGCTAAAGCGCTCACAAATATTTGTATGATCATAAGCAAATTTACTTACTAATGTGGTGTCTTGGCTCGGCATAACTTTGAGATGAAATCACATTCGATTTGCGCGAAGTTCTCCCATAATTACAGATTTTCTTTTCACTGCGACATTGCTTACACACAAGTCATTGATTCAATACTTCTTATAATGACTGCGTTAACTACACTAATTTCTCCATGACACAGCAATTGATATAATAACACGCCATCTTGTAGGTTCGAAACAGGAACCATTACAACCGATACAAGTAATAAATTATGTATCTCACGTCCTCAACTTGGCAGTCACATCTCTCACATAATGTATTAGTAGCAGAGTTAATTGCAGGTCTGTCTTCCTGCTAATATTCAGTGGACGATGGGAAAAAAGGAAGTGAAATGCAAAGGCGGTTTATACAGCGATTTAGTTTACGCAACAGTTTGTACCTATGCGTGTGAAAAAAGTTTAATGATTTGTGTTATTCATTAGACGACAATGTGCGATTATGAATTTTTCGCAAACTTGCTACGGAATGTTTATGTTACTTACTTTAAATTAAACCAGGAAATCCTATGTATCCGATGTCATACCGTGCTAAGATGATATGTAAAGAGATTTCATGAATTTATTTCACACCTAGGACTGCAAACAAACAGTCTTTTGTTTTGAAACGTCAAATTGTGACACTAGGTCTTGACATTCAGTCACAGAAAAAAAAACCTTAGAACTAACGTCTATAATATAAATAAAAGGATACCTCAAACAGATAAAAAATAATTAGGCGCGAATTTTTAAAAATGTTTTATGATACTGTGTACTATTGTATTATTTACAAATTAAATAGTATGTTTCGGCGGAATCCATTCGTTTTATTTAATGAGAAGTTTGTGAAAAGCACTATACAAATCTCGGCGAGAAACAGGGTTACAGGCCGCGTATCCCTATCTGGCCTCAGTTCCTTCGGCCAGATATATCTACTTGGCCTGTAACCCTTCGTTTCCCGTCCTCTATAGTAATGTACTATTACATTGTTTACAGTTCATAATATATTATGCGTCTTCAAAATTGGCTATGTAAAGTTTTCCGAAGGTATGAATATTATATTTTTCACTGATATCCGTCGTCTTAATGTTAAAAAAAAATGCGGCTCTTTTATTCTAATTTCCTATAATTTGTTAATAATCTAGTTTTTAGGCGAGTGAGGTGACATTTGTGCAGTTTTATGGATGAATGCGCTATTTATTGTACTTGTTGCGGACGAAAGCATTAGGCTCTGTACATCCATAGAACTGCACATATATCATCTAACTCACTTAAAAAAAGATTGTTAACAAATCATAGGACATAAAAATAAAAGATCCACATTTTCTTTAACTTTAAGACGACGGCTATCAGTGAAAAATATAATATTCATACCTTCGGAAAACTATACAACCAATTGTTTTCATTACAGCGATAGCGTAAACATAGAATTTCGTCATCTTTGAACCTACAATTTAGAAATAAAACTTTGTGTCAGTTTTTTTTCATTTATGATAAATGAAGAAAGTATGATATAGGTACTTATAGTTATTCCCAATTACCCCATCGCCTGCTCAAAGCCTACAATCTCACAGAAACAGGCCGAAGCTAGCGAACTGGGGAAATCCCTTCACATGTCCTCCTTTCTGACTTGGTCGTGTGGCCAAGATCACAGAATATTGACAAGATGCTAATCGCTAATGCTCAATCGGGAACGTAACACACTAATAGAAAAGAGTGACTGAGAGATAAAACTACGTTACGCTATTGAGCGTGAGCGATTGGCATCTTGGCTATATACGCACTATGAAATTTAAACTGACTGGCAGTCAAATATCCTAACAAGCAGACTCTACTTAGTCGGGACTTGGGTCCTTCATAGAACGCATATCCGTCCTTAAATTGTATATAGGTACTTGGCCGACGCGTTTAATAGTAGTAGTACTTTATTGTACCCTTTATCCATATAAGGGATCTCTTCCAGCTAACCTTAGAGTAACTGAGTTGGAGAGTAAAATAATAGCGTTTATTTTGTACGACAGAGAGATAGCCGAAAGGTTTTTATACTTAGTAGTAAGACTAGCCGACCCAACAAGATGCAAGTAACCGGTTCAATAAACCCCAAACAACTAGTAATTCATGCAAATACCCACAGGCACTCCGAGGAATACCAGCTAAATCCTCCCAGTTTCCACAATTTTCCTCGCAAATATTGTATGTTATTAATAATAGACGCGGTGGAAAGTTCTAGAAGTTAGTAGTTAGAAAGCGCCGTGTTGCAAGGTGCGCGTCGCTTGCCCAAGCGCACGTGCTGCGCGTTCGGATACCCAAGGCGACAACAAATATTGAGTAACCGATGATAAGTGATAATGGTAACATTGAACTAATTAAATAGAGGCTTCGGGGTCAGGTATTAGGAATTTTTTGTTTAAAGTCTCATAGGTTAATAGGCCCTACAGCGTGCCAATATGGTCACAATTGAATATTTTCGTACCTACGTAAAAACATTCATAAAAGTCTCATAAATTTTGTGTTAGTTTAGTAAAACGTCCCACTTTGTCGTTTGCCATAAAGCCGTTTTGTCGGTTTATTCATATGAAGATACAAGTAAATCTCGTCTTTATGGTAACGACAAAGTGGGACGTTTTACTAAAAACTAACACAATTATGCATAAACAAATAAACAAATAAAATACTTTGAGGAGTAGGTCATGCACCAATTTTTGAAATGAAATTTATGGTCAAATTGAATGTGTCCAGAAGCCATCAAATAATATCTCTATCCGCGTAAGTAAGAATATTATTCAATTATATTTAAATTAAAAATAATAATCTTATAGATATCTCAGACATAGTTATACATGATTTATTCTATACTTAGTACAAGATTCAAATTAAAGGTCAGTGGAGCACTTAATTTAAAATTTCATAAATATTTATCATCTATGATGTTTGAATAGCCTGGATGTACATGTAGTTAATGAGTTCTGCAACATTTAAATAAGCCGTGCACTGCAATGCAACATTTAAATGTATCGTATGATTAACACCTTGTCTGTTTTGATTGACGGTTGTAAATACTTAAATAATATATACAAGGTGGAATTCGACGAGGGACCTTTACGGAAATGGGAGATAGTTAAGGCTATACTGAGCAACTTTTACTATGGGACCAACCCCGAAATCGTAAAAAAAAAATGACTTTCATACATTGTGTGTATACATGCCGTACCTTTTTGTATGGATAAGTTTTTTTTTATATACGATTTCGGGGTTGGTCCCATAGTAAAAGTTGCTCAGTATAGCCTTAACTATCTCCCATTTCTGTAAAGGTCCCTCGTCAAATTCCACCTTGTATACGCGTACACCTTAGGCCATTACAATAAGTCTCAAAAGTGTAAACATATTTTTGAAGTCACCTCTACGAAGTAACATATTGTGTATGTACTGTGAGTGCAATATTGGGTGGTGAACACTTGTTAGTACATCGCCGGCCTAGTTACAAACGCCGCGAGCGTTATTCAACCAACGGCATTGCCTATACTACTTATTAAATTAGTAGAGCTATATATTTTTTTGTAACGGCGTTGTCGAATACAGCTACAACTACTTGTGTTGATGAAAACAAGAAGGTTCCATAACATAAATGCATTCCCTTTGCCAGTGAGATTCTGGGACGTAGAATAGGCCCCTGGTGTAGTACTAGAACCTAACTATTGAAGTGCTAACTACCTAAAGTGATTTCAAAATTTCCCATTTTTTCTGAAACTTCCAAAAACCATTTAGGCGGCTTATTCTGAGTCCCAAAAGTGTCACAAGCGACGAGAATTAAATTTTTGGCTATCTTATACGAGTATATTTTTTGTTCAATTTTATACCCACTTGATCTGTAATTAGATTGTTTTATAATATGTAGGTAAATAATAAATACGTTAGATAGGTACACACTTCTGATAATCCTGCTATTATCATATTCATATTTCAGTTATCTATTTGTAGCACTTGGCTACGGTGCGTAGCATTCTCTCATTCTGTATACGCGCGGGTAATAGGTACCTATTAGGTACTGTAGGTATGTACCTACATTGTTCTCATAGTTAGTCTGTATATAATCAAAATACTGACCATAGAATTATATTCCTATATATCCTACTATATAGAATCTTGTCACTTCAACTAATAAATAATTATGGTTGACTGGTAGAGAATGCCATTAGGCATTAAGGCCGCCATTTGTAATTTTTTTTGTATGTTGAGGAATAAAGCTTGAATAAGTAAATAATTACAATGTTAATGCGACAGACGATAAACAATTTGTTAATTGTTACACGGTTCTAAGTAATGTAAAAATCTCATTGGTACCTGTCGGTACAGGTACCAATGAGATTTTTGCATGTTATTTAAATCATAAATTAATCATGAGATTGTATAGCCCCTGCAAATTATCGCAAATGAAGTAATTCTTAGCATGATGCGTACATAACACGCACCTATTTGTAACTACCAAGTTAGTTTCAGGTAAATTGATCCGAACTGTGCCTATGGCCTGTACGGCAGTTAAAAATTAAAAGGATACATAGAAAAAAAAAATTAACTTATCGTCACATTTTTGTGTTCAGAAGTTACCCATATATATATAATTTGTATGGCTAACTTTCGTAACACAGTAGATAAGATCGTGATTTTGTTTTCCTTACCCCCTTATGTACTATATTTTTTAAAACGGCATAAAGCATCTAGGCGTTTATAAATGATTTTTTCTACTCCCGTACTTTTATTTGTCATCTACATGGTCGTGAACACACCTTTAAGCCCCTACCTTACAAATTGTCAAGATAAGTCTATGTTGTCTATTCCCTATAAACGCATTCGGGTTTACACGCAGTGCATTTTTTGCATTTGTAGACACCTCGTGTATACAAGACTTAATGAAATACATGGCTGCCAACCTAATTTTAAATGTCATTTCTGATGAACAATAAACCATAGAGTTCTTCCTTTTTTACTTTTGACGTCTCCCGTCCGACCTCGATGATTAATGAAATTGTGTTTGACTAAGAATATTTTTCAAATTTACAATTTTATTTGAAAATAAGTGTTGTGTGGTCGTTGAAAAAGTATTTTATGCAACATTGTGTAACTGAGTCAAAAAATGCTCGTGGCGTCTTTAATAACAATTTTCGGCTTCGCCTCAAATTGTTACCCACGCCACTCACCTTTTTTGACCTCTCTTAAACAAGGGTTGCATAAAATACTATTGTTCAAAGAAATGTTTTGATAGACAATAATTCCAAATCCTAAGGAGAAGCGAAAATCATTCAAATGTGACATTACAAACCATGCACAACACATAAGGTGCAATATGTATCGGTGTCAGTAGCACTCTAAATAGGAAGACTCGCTGAAGTGTAAAGGTCCAACGGCGATTCAATCAATCATATGGCTTTACTAATTATGAATGCAAATTCTACACGTAATGGAAGTAGCAGCATTTTTACCTACAGCTCTTTGAATTAAAGCAGCACTACCTAGCTGTAGTGCAATATTCTACAGTCCTTTTAAGTCCACATGCTCAAGAAAATCTACATAAGGTAGTATATTTATATGATATGCTATAATTTAAATCCATAGAACGTACCCGACAGAAGAAAATACCTATTTGTGCTGCTCTTTGCCAAAGCTACATCGGAAACAGAGCGATATTTCTCGCCGTCGATGTTTTATCAAAAGTAAAGTCGCCGCAGCTGAAAATGGCAATGAGAAGATATAAAATAAATGAGTCACCATATTCGCACTTGCCATCTTAGAGAACAATATAACATATCTCTCTGCAATGGCCTACTGTCTGCCTATTATATTTGTATTTGTAACATATAATATACATGTCATTAATAAACAGTGAAAAAGATTTTATCGTAGGTATGTATATCAATATCATGCTGTGGTTTGTACAAATACAAAGTATGACTAACAATCTTAACCCTTTTGGACGCCAAAAAACACTAAAGTGGTCGTGTCTTGTCATGTCTACCACGCCAGCAAATACTAAAGTGGTCATCGAGTATGCTGTCAAACTCAAAACTGACAGATAAGGTTTTTTTTTTCATTAGTTGATACTAACGTGTAGGTACGTCACATTTTAATGCAAGAGCGAAAGCGTTGAAAAACTTAAACAAATATTAAAAGTTATGTTATACAATATGTTTAATTAAATGAAATAAACTAGCTTTGGCCAATATTGATGGGATTTTAAACGATTGCCTTGAATAATATAAAAACAGAAAGCAGCCATTTATGACGACATACTGATACAGTTTGATAAATTATTGCCAAGAAAGCAAGTCCACACTACAGAACTATCTGTGGTCCACACACATCGTAAATATATACATTAAACTAGCGATATTTATTGCTTCGTTTAAAAATTTGGTTGTGACTTAGTAACAAGAGATACAATGTGTCTGTTGTGGCACTAAACTTGTATCTGATATCGGTACACTTACGAAATTTTGAGTTTAGGAGCATTCCATGAAAACATCTACTTTTTGTCGCTTACGACTCACTATGGTAGCTACCCTAATAAAATATGCTAGCTGTTAGGAAACACTGTCAATCTTAAAGCCTTGATATGTTATTATTATGCCGTAACTCAGCTTACTAATTTAATTCTTCAAAAGTATTGAAAAGACAGTGTCGCTTACGACATGTTTTCATGGAATGCTCCTTAAGTACTTTACTAATCTACATAAATATTTTAATTACAATTTTTGTGAACGATATTTTAATTAAGAGTGTTAACTTATATGTACGTTAGTATGTTTCAATCGCAAAGTGTACAATATAAATATCATGGGACATTCTTACAGAAATCGACCCAATCCCACGGTGTGCTCATTTAAGGATTTTGTTGTCGGTACTAAGCCACGATGTGATATAGGAAGACCATCCTGCATCCCAAAATCCCACTGGTAACGAGAATTCACTTATTTTTGGCCCCAACCTGTAGGTAGCCCCAACCCCAACCTGTATACATACATATGTATATGAGACATCGCACAGATACTGAAGCGCATAGGAAACTGACCAAGGAACAAATATACACTAATAAACACACAAATGCCCTCGCCGGGATTTGAACCCGGAACCTATAGAGCTTCGTAAGCAGGGTCACCGATTACCGACTTGGCTGTGAAGGTTGACAAGTATAGTCGTACGATATAAATGCATCATGGCTTTAAAATACACCATTGGGTACGCACTCAAGATGCCAGTCGCTAACTAAACCTAACTGTCTTTGTTGGACTAACAATAAAGAGTGACAGAGAGAGAAAACTCCACTACACCACTAATCATCATCTTCATCATCATATCAGCCGAAAGACGTCCACTGCTGAACATAGGCTCCCCCAAAGATTGCCACAATGACCGGTCCTGCGCCACCCGCATCCAGCGGACTCCTGCGACCTTCACCAGGTCATCAGTCCACCTTGTGGGGGGGCTACCCACGCTACGCCTTCCAGTACGTGGCCGCCACTCAAGAACCTTCCCGCCCCAACGGCCATCGGTTCTACGCGCAATGTGCCCCGCCCACTGCCACTTCAGTTTAGCGATTCGGAGAGCTATTTCGGTTACTTTGGTTCTGCTGCGGATGGTCTCATTTTTAATCCGATCACGCAGAGAGACTCCTAGTGTTGAGTACAGCGTACCCAGCATTTCCTATCGGCAGCTCCAGTTGGCAGAGCTCGGATACACGTGGGCCGGATCTACTGATGAGGAGGGCTGGAGCGGCAGGAGGGCTTTTTCCGATTAATAGGCAGGTTCCATTTTCTTCTTTTTATTGTTCCTCTCTTGGTGGAGGTCAGCTTGACTCTGCTCCATACAAAACGCGTCGCGTATATATACATCACTGGCTGTGATTTTCAGCCAATCATAAAAACATGTCGACCAATCAAAAGGCAGCGTATTTCTGTTTCATGAAATCTCAGTCTGTTCCGTTCACTAATTCTACTGGTCCGTAAATGCTGCGCGTTGATTGGTGGACTTCACATTGTTCGATTTATACTAGCCTACTTTCGCTAAGTTCTAATCACATTTACCTAATTTTAATCAATCCATGCCGTAATGTTTACATTCATTGTTTGTAAATAAATACTACACGTGGTTATCCAACGTTTACAACAAAAACACATGCGGAGTTGTTTACATTCTAAACAATAGACGCTCGGATCTTTCTATTGTTCTCGGTTTACCTGCAATGTTTTGGGTTAAAACCTTTATTTTAAACATTGCGTTGGGTTATTGACCCAGGGGTCCATTGTATCATTTGAATAGGTAACTGACCTATATTTAACGGGTTATACAGTTACATTTCTTACGTAAATTAAGTTCTGGCGAGGTATCAAATGGTTCATACATAGTACAAAATGCGACATTTTAAATCTTATACGCTAAGTTCAGGCGATTAATATCAGCCAATAGGCGACTCCTAGGTTCGGTTCATACATTTGCGTTCATGAAATTGCTTATACATTACTGATCACTTATATCTAACTTAATTACGTGAGGATCATTTATTTACATGATTTATCTTATTCCTAGGCGTTCATTGGTCGTGACGTCGTGTCGCTAACATTAGTCCTCCTCCGTCGCAAGACGCCATGTTGCATGGGTAGCGACACGATCACGGAGTCGTCATTGATGCGGTCGTCGGGCTCTGGGGGGCAGCGCAGCTCTGCGTCTCGCCGGCTGGTACCACGACGGCTATTTTGCAGGTGGGGCGCCGCATTACGCCATGCAGGGTCTTGACGTCAGCGGAGCGTGTTCTGCCGTCTGGTCCACGGTGTGTAGCCACGACGATCCCTTTCGGCCACGTGTTGCGAGGGCCGTTAGGGTCCGCGATGATCACGATGTCTCCCGGCTGGATCTGACGCCCGCCGCTAGCTGAAGAACCGCGGGGTGCTAATAGCGGGTAGACTTCTTTGACCCATCGCGACCAGAAGTGGTCGGCGAGGGCTTGGGCTGTTCTCCACTTCTTGTTGTCATCTTCTTCACAGGGTCCCAGTATAGGAAGATTGGCAGCTCGCAGTAACAAGAAGTGATTCGGTGTTAAAGTCTCAGGCGCGTTCGGGTCCACTGAGACATGTGTAAGTGGTCGTTGGTTCACTATATATTCTACTTCGGCCAATACGGTGTTGAATATCTCCTCTCGTGGCGCCTTGGTGTGTAGAGTGTACGCCATTGCTGATTTGATGGTGCGTACCATCCTCTCCCACGCTCCTCCGGCAGATGGGTTACCAGGCGGGATGAACTTCCATTCCATCCGTTGTTGTAGACCGTAGGCTCGAAGTATAGGTAGCCACTCCTTATGGGCTTCTTGGAGTTCAATGGCCGACGCTCTGAAGTTCGTTGCGTTATCTGAATACATAACGCGGGGCCACCCACGTCGCGCCGCGAATCGGCGTAACGCGAGTAGCGCGCTGTCGGCGGAGAGGCTGTGCACGGATTCCAGGTGCACCGCTCGTGTTGTGAGACAGGTATAGAGAGCGATCCATCTCTTCTCTCTTCTGCGTCCGATGGTAACGTATACAGGGCCCGCATAGTCCACGGCTGCGCAGGTAAACGGTCGTTCGTATGCCGTTGTTCGTTCAGGCGGTAGATCTCCATGCGGCTGTACGCGTGGCGTCGCTCGGCGTAATATGCAGATTGCGCAAGTTCGGGCGATGGACTTTACGACGGGTCGCAGGTGCAGAATCCAGTATTTCTGTCTCAGCTCGTTCACGATCGCTTCGTTGTGTATATGCGCTGATTTCTTGTGTGTATGTGCGATCAGTAAGCGCGTATACACATCCCGTCCGTCAAGTATAACGGGGCTTGATGCAGTGTATTGAACTGGAGCGTTTCCTAGACGAGTCTTCATTTTCAACAAACCATCGCGGTCGATTTCAGGTGCTAATTGATATAACCTCGATCTTTTATCAATTTCTTCGCCGCGGCTGAGTGCTCGTAGTTCGTCAGGAAAGCTTCGACGTTGACTATTTTGTTGCCACATATGTTCCGCTCGATGTATGTGTGCAAGCTCTAATTTCTTCGTTCGGTCGCGACTTCGCAGCTTTTCTATAAATAGCAACACATAGGCTGTGCTATTAATGAGGCGTTCGTAACTGCTGAAGCGGTTGATGTCTGGTAATACTGATGCTGGGTCTCGTTCTGTTCGTGTAGCATGAGTCATAGCGGTCTTGATGTTCTTGCGTTCCGGTAGGTTCTCTCTTTCAGTAGCGGTGACGTCGTTCGGGTTCTGTGGCCAATCTCGTTCGGGTAACCGCAGAAATGCCGGTCCTTGGTACCACCGATCGTCGATGGTGATGCGCTGGCTCGGTTTACAGCGCGTTCCATCGTCCGCCACGTTGAAATTAGTCGGCAACCATCTCCACGATTGTCGGCTTGTAAGTTCGGCGATCTCGGCTATGCGGTGACTGACAAACGGTCGATATTGTCGTGCGTCATCCCGTAGCCATGACAACGTAGTTTTTGAATCCGTCCAGTATGTGATGTCATCTGCAGTGTAGCGCTGTTCTTTCAGGATAGTTTGAGCGAGGCGCGCGGCGATCAAAGCAGCGCTCAGCTCCATCCTTGGCACCGATAATATCTTTAATGGTGCGACTCGCGTTCGACTTGCGGCTAGGCTGACGTGCACGTCGTTTCCGACTTCAGTGCGCCAGTAGGCCACGGCGCAGTAGGCTTCGGTACTTGCGTCGGAGAAAACGTGCAGCGTTCGACGTGTCGGATCCCTCGGCGAGTCGTACTGACGAGGTATTCTTAGTTCGGCGATGTATTTCAGGGCTTTCAGCCACTGAAAAAATGCTTCGGTGTCTTCTCGTTCTAACTCTTGATCCCAGTGCGTGCCCTTCGCCCAGACACGCTGTAGCAAGATCTTAGCGCTGATCACATACTGCGCGATGAGTCCTAGCGGGTCGTAGACAGACATAACTGTAGATAGGACTTGTCTCTTCGTTGGCGCTCGATCGCAGTTCTTGATGTTCTCTGGCACGCGTAGTAGCTTCGTGTTAAAGCTAAGCGTGTCTGTGCTAGGGTCCCACACCATGCCTAGCACCTTCTGTGATTTTTCGCCTAGCATCGTCGTAGGTTCGCTTGATCGCAGTTCGTTCGGTAGTTCTTCGATCAATTGACGATTGTTGCTAGCGAAGCCTCGCAGGTTGAATCCTCCCTCGGCGTGTGACTCGCGTACTTGCTTGACAGTTCGATGCAAGTCCTCCTCGGTCTCATAGCTAGCCACGTAGTCGTCCATGTAGTGGTTGTTCTTGATATCATAGACTGCCTCGGGGTATCTCGTTCGGTTGTCTTCGGCGTTCTTGTTGCGTACAAGATGTGCTAAACATGGGCTGCTCACGCATCCGAACAGCACTCGTGTTAACTTGTAGATGTGCGGCGTGCGGTCTCGCTCGTTATTCCTCCATAGGAATAGCTGGCTGGCTTGATCTTCGTGCTTCAGATGTATTCGCATGAACATATCTTGAATGTCCGCTGTCACGGCGAATGGATTCTCTCTGAAGCGCAGCAATATTCCCAGCAGGCTCTGAAGAAGGTCTGGACCGCAGAGAATGAAGTCGTTGAGACAAAACCCTTGACATTTTGCCGCAGCATCGAAAACAGCACGCATTTTTTGCTTCTGTAGGTTAACTACAGGAAAATGCGGTAGATAAAAGGTAAGATCGCTGACCGGCGGCTCGTTCAAACGTACGGCGTAACCCTTTTCGATTAAAGCTCTTATTTGCTTGCAGTAATCTTCGGCGAACTTCGGGTCGCGTCTCATTCGCGATTCAAGGTTCAATAACCGCGAATGCGCCGTAGTGTAGCTGGCCGGTAGTTTGACGTCATCTGTAGCCCACAGCTGTCCAACTTCATAATGATCTTCATGTTTCACGACGCTCGAATTGAAAAGGTCGACAGCTCGTTGATCCGCGGGCTTGACGTTGTCTTTGCTCGAAACTCCCAAAGCTTCTATCGCCCAGTGTTTCTTTAATTGTTCATCGAGTTCCTGATCTTGTTCTAAGCGACAATGCAGTACAACTTGCTCGTTCGTTCTGATTATCTTCGGCCGGAATCCGAAGAAACACCATCCCAAGCGGCAGCGTATGGCGGCGGGATCGAGTCCGCCTGCCATCCTTATCTCGTGCGGTATGCATAGCTGCCAGTGGTCGCCTCCGATGAGCATTTGCGGTACTCCCGTAGTGTAGCATTCATCGGCGAGGTCCTTGAGATGTTCGTACTTGATCATATCGGCTTTGTTTATGATCTGGCTGCGTAGTCCGATTCCGCGTACTGTTCGCAGCGTGATGTCGTAGCCTGTCCCGCCTCGCGCTGACCGTATCTTCGCCTTAACGGTAGCTGTGTTCGTTCGGTGCGCGATATCGCCTATACCGCGCACGCATAGCGGTGAAACAGGGCCAGACAATCCGATCTGTTCGGCGATGTCCTCCTCGATAAGGCTCAGTGTCGAGGCGTCGTCCAACATCGCGAAGATGTGTGCTTCTCCGCCCGGGCCGCTCACGGTGACGGGCAGTACTTTAAGTAGCACATTAGCAGGTTCGATCCCCGAGGTAACGTATACGCGAGCGGTATCTGGTTCATTCTGCTCGTTCGGTGCATTTGTTATCTCGGCCTGCGTGGCACGCGGCGCGCGCGTGGTGGGGGCGTGGCCTGTCCTCTCTCCTATAGAGTACACCGGCGCGGTCGTAGTGAGATGTACTGCGGCTTCGGTCTGTATTTCTTGCTTATCCGCGTGTAGCAAGCGATGATGGGGATGCGGACAGCCTGGTACGTCGCATCTCTTCGCTCGGCAGTACTGGCGCTGATGTTTGTCGTTGAGGCAGCGAAAACACACCCTGTTCAGTCGCGCCCAGTCCCATCTCGCTCCGACGGGTTGGGCAGCTAGTTTGCGGCAATCTGTCGTTCCATGGGTTCCTCCGCAATATAAGCAGATTGCGCGCGGGTTCTTCGTGGTGGCGTTCGTAGTGTATACCACTTTCGAGGACAACGGCTGCGACGAGCGCGACTGGGACAGAGCAGGGCGGGCAACCGGTCGGTTCGTGTTGCGCTCATACCGCGCCTGCGCTGACACGGCGTTCGATGTCGCGGTAGCAGTCCGTCGCGATGTTAGAGGGGCTCTGGCGTGCGAGTATTTCATTTCCTGCTCGCTCTCGTACATCAGGAAGTCCGACAGCTGGATTATTTCAGCTTCGTCTGAGTAGCGGTGTGCGCGGGCGTAGTCACACCATCGGCTTCGTAGATGGGGGCTCAGGCGGTCGGTGATTTCCCTTATTAGCATAGGATTATCGGCGTAGTGACGGCGGTCGATGTCCATAACTGTAGATACTATGTTTGCGATCTTGATTGCGAAGTTATTTAGGTCATGCGCTGTCGGCCCGACGGTAGGCAGCCGACGCAGGTCTTCTAGTGCTTGGTCGAGTAGTACTTCGCTCCGTCCGTACTGTTTCTTCAATATGCGCATGATGAGGTCTGGACGAGTCGCTGTAGCCAGGACGTGCTGGACGCAAGCCTTGGCTTCTCCTTTCAGCGCCACTCGCAGTCTCGCCACGTTCTCGTACTCGGTAAACTTGTATCTTGTCGCTGTCTCGTTGTATGTGTTATAAAAACTGCGCCACTCGTTGACATTACCATAGAAAGCAGGTAATTCGTATATTTCTTTCGGTGCAGGTCTCGCAGCCCTCTGCATTTTTTCAAATATCTCGAACATACTGGCGGCGATGCTCTCCTGTGTCGAGATGTGCGTTCTTGGAGTTCTCGCATCCGGACTCGGCGAACGCGAGTACTGTTGCCTCCTTCTCGCGGAGGTCTTCGGTTCGGGGGTGAACGGCCTTTCACGTTCATAGGCTCGCTCGGGTTCAGGCGAGAGTGACCTCTTCCGTTCGCGGGTCCTCTCTAGTTCGGGGCTCGGCGATCGCTCAGCAGGCCTCCTCGTTCTCGGAGTCTCGAACATCGAGCGTGGTTCAAGGTTCGGTGCTCGACGTTTCGATGCCGGCTCGCGTGTCTCGTACGCCCAATCTTCTGGTTCATAATTCCTCGTAAGCGCCTCAGGTTCCGCGGCCTCGATCCCCAGCCGCAACGCTTCGAGTTTTTTGTTCAATGCTTCCGCTTCGCTTAGAAGTCTTCTTTGTTTTCCCCGTAATTGTTGCATAAGTTCAATGCCTTTGTTCCATGGTTCTATTGTTCGGTGAGGTGCGAAGGATACTTGTCGTGTCCGATCATCCTCGCGAAGTTCCCGTTCCGTATAAGTTCGTACGGAGTCGTCGTTCGGCGCGCTCGTTGGCGCTATAGCGCTTGCGGCACGTGTGTCCAGCGCCGCGGGCGCCGGGCGACTAACTGTGCGCGCATGATCTAGCGCTCGCTCGAGTGTAAGCGTTCCCCCGTCGGCCGGTTGCGATGTGGGCGGGGCTAATGGCTCGCTCCCCTCCATATGCCCACGTGCGTCGCCGGCCTCACTGGTGTCAGTGTTACTGAGTTTGTCCTCGGTGCGCGAGGCTCTGGCTCGTTTCATTTCGGCGGCCTCCGCTCCGGCCGCTAGAAAGCGTCTTCGTTCTTCATCGTCGTGAATCGACGACATTGATCTCGTCGTGATTCTTCTTCCCGTCATCGCTGCGGTGCTAAGGTTCCGGGTTCGTGCACGCAGTCGATGTCTCAGGTTCAGTCTGAGGGGTCCGGGAACACGATGCGGAGTTTCAGTAGATCGGTCGCTGCGTGTATCCGCTGGGTCAACCATCCGTAGTTCGGTCCGAAGTAGTTGACGTTGCTCGCGAAGGTTCGGACTGGTTCGCTATCCGGCTCGAAGGACCAAAAATGTTGAGTACAGCGTACCCAGCATTTCCTATCGGCAGCTCCAGTTGGCAGAGCTCGGATACACGTGGGCCGGATCTACTGATGAGGAGGGCTGGAGCGGCAGGAGGGCTTTTTCCGATTAATAGGCAGGTTCCATTTTCTTCTTTTTATTGTTCCTCTCTTGGTGGAGGTCAGCTTGACACTGCTCCATACAAAACGCGTCGCGTATATATACATCACTGGCTGTGATTTTCAGCCAATCATAAAAACATGTCGACCAATCAAAAGGCAGCGTATTTCTGTTTCATGAAATCTCAGTCTGTTCCGTTCACTAATTCTACTGGTCCGTAAATGCTGCGCGTTGATTGGTGGACTTCACATTGTTCGATTTATACTAGCCTACTTTCGCTAAGTTCTAATCACATTTACCTAATTTTAATCAATCCATGCCGTAATGTTTACATTCATTGTTTGTAAATAAATACTACACGTGGTTATCCAACGTTTACAACAAAAACACATGCGGAGTTGTTTACATTCTAAACAATAGACGCTCGGATCTTTCTATTGTTCTCGGTTTACCTGCAATGTTTTGGGTTAAAACCTTTATTTTAAACATTGCGTTGGGTTATTGACCCAGGGGTCCATTGTATCATTTGAATAGGTAACTGACCTATATTTAACGGGTTATACAGTTACATTTCTTACGTAAATTAAGTTCTGGCGAGGTATCAAATGGTTCATACATAGTACAAAATGCGACATTTTAAATCTTATACGCTAAGTTCAGGCGATTAATATCAGCCAATAGGCGACTCCTAGGTTCGGTTCATACATTTGCGTTCATGAAATTGCTTATACATTACTGATCACTTATATCTAACTTAATTACGTGAGGATCATTTATTTACATGATTTATCTTATTCCTAGGCGTTCATTGGTCGTGACGTCGTGTCGCTAACACCTAGCATAGCCCTCTCCTTTGCCCTTTGGGTGACTTTGAGCCTTCTTATGAGGCCTACACCACTAAGCGTTCTAGCAATTGTCATCTTGGCTAAGATGCCAATCGATAACGCTCTGTAGTGAACGAAACGCAACTGTCTTTGTCGCACTAATAAAAAAGAGTGTCAGAGAGAGAAAACTACGATACGCTACTGAGTGTTAGCAATTGGCATCTAAATTGCATGCAGACCAAAAGAGCATTCGCTGTTCTATCCCCCTACTCTACGAAATTCAATCGTTATACGAAACGTGAATTCGTTGATTTTGAAGAGTGGGTGATAGAACAGCGAATGCTCTTTTGGTCTGCATGCACCTTTAGCTACATAATCAGATCAGACCATCTTCCACGTTACACAAGCTTTATTATTTAGACATTTTCAATACAATAAGCACTATCGCAACAGACAGATTATTCGGTACTTTGTCTAGATCCAAAGATCGTGGCCTAATGACCACGTGCACATTACCAAATGACCTCAATAGGTACAGTGACATAACTATTACGTTGTATGAGTTCTAGTTGGGCGCTCCCAAACTATTGTGTCTCATAATGTTATCCGCCGCTTCAGAACTGCATTCGTTTCCGTATTGCATAAAGATTTACAGCTGATATTTGTGATTATGAGTTTTTAATAATCCATTGCGCGCTCGAAGCGAGTGCGAGTGATAATCACCCAGGGTGCATGCTATTGAATAGAGTTATTAGCGTTACGCAGGTTGCCGTAGATAAATAATGTTAGAATAGGTAATATTGTGGCCACAGCTTCACACGGAAGGCACGGTGCACCCACACTGAATGACAACCTTCGGATGCCTGCAAATAATTACAAAAACTACCATTGTTTGGCACCTACCCAATCGTCGACACTCTACTACCCAATATCATTTTATAATGACACGAGATTGAAGATGCCGCGTATTGGATCAATGACGAGCACTATAGTACGCGATCTTATATTGTACTAATTCATACCTGAATTTATGTTTAACAACAAAATTACACAATATTCATGGAGTTCATATTATACTTCTATAGGTTGTAACAAAAATAATGACAACCCCTTTAAAAGCCACCCCGTATCGTAATCTGATTAGAAAACACAAAAAAAACTTCACCAAACAAAAAATATATATGGCTCATATATATATACATATGTACTTTGTTATATATGTAGCCGTACGCCCAAAATAAAATATGTTCCCTTTTACTATTTACCCTTCATAAAATAAAATATTTTTCCTAATTTTTCCAAATCAAACCACGAGTAAATGTATCGCCACTTTTTCTTACACCTCAATGATGTTGCCGTCATTATAAACACTAATGGACATGAAATTTGCGACATACATTGACGTTAAATGACCATCTTCAACGTATTCTGACCCAGTTAGTCTCGGCTAGTGTGTAAGAATCGTTAATTACAAGGTTCAAGTGTAGCATTAACGGTGAACTATGTTGCACCTCTATAAATGCCAGATTGCACGCTAACGCACGATTAACCGTGACGACACACGACTCTGATACGACTGTGTAATGGGACTAATGGGGCGAGTTGGACAAAACCGACGCTCCAATCTCGATATTTTTTATTTTATATTTGGCACGATATTTATACATGGTAAATGAAGCGTTCATTAAAATTTTAGTTTTTTTAATGATTAGGTACATGACAATAATAATATAAGTAGGCTTTAAGTATTACCTAAATTACCTTAATATGGTACAAATGTCTCCGGACTAGGCTTCACCTGTATCACGGACAACTGATACAAGTTCGTATTAGGTATATTCTGAAAATTTAGTCAATTGACCTTGATTGAATTGAATTGAATGATCAAAAACTTAAAACCATGAAAACATACTTAATATAAAACCTAATACAAAATACATAACCTAAAATGTTTTCTGTCTAGTTATAGTCCAGAGAGTGCCGTAAATTAAACAGAGGTTATTCATTGTTATTTTTTTCTGATTCTGCTGTAATAGTCTCTTATGTTAGTTGTAGGTACCAGAGTAAGTAGTTAAGCATGGCATTAGGTATAGGCAATTACTCTGATGTGGTCTGAAAAGCCATTCCCAAAATTGGTAAGGAATTCGAAAACTAGTTTTTTCGTTAAAGAAGTGTAGCAAGGTACCTATTCGTTTAGAGGCATTGTGTGTTGTAATGGAATTTTATGAAAAAATGTTGACGGACCGCGGACCAGTGACGGACTGACAGAACATGAGCTTGAGCATATAGGGCCGTATTTAGAAATGAAAGTGTTCTCTTAACTTTTAATACATCTGCTGTGCTCTTTTAATTTCGAGTGGTCTTTTCTACACTGCCCCATACTGGGATGCACTTTATAATCGATGACCGGCTGACATAACGTAGGTATGTTCAATGTTCATAATTATGAACATTGTAGGTACAAAAATCCCATCTAACCCATTGGGGTCCTTTGGGATCAAAAAGCACAATGGAATGAGGTGAGAAAATTAATATAAACATTACAACAGCTTGATAAATCATGCTCAAACTAATATTTTAATTAGGTATATAGCACTATTACCACTACAAACCACTATTTCCAAAAACACCTACTCGCCCCTCTCCCGTTCTTACTCTCCTCGTCCATGCAATCCCTTCTCACCAATTTTCCCGGTACGCACTAAGTGGTTTCCCTTGCCTACATACTCGACCGTAATCCGCAAATTGTGTTTGAGACCGCATTTTGAAATGTTTCATTAAGCACACTGCGATTCTAGACGATATTTCGTAAAGTTATTTGGTAAAGTTTGTAATTTGGTAACTGTCTTTAACTTAATACTTTTATCTACTCTATCATTGTAATCCTAATCAGTGTATATGTAATGCATCATGGCTTTCCGGGGCGATAATAATATTAAAATGCAGTAATTGTGTAAATGCTTATTGAAAGTGTCACTTTACAAATCATAACATGACAAATCAATTATATTCAATGTAAAAAATCAATAACCTTACTCCAGTTAGTGTACAAAGTAAAAGTCTTTATTGATCATGGATTATTTATATCTTTATCTTGGCATAAGCATGGGATCAGTAAAACAATTATACTTCAATAAAGAAGTCGAATCATATTATATCCGCAATAGTAGCATTATTATGTTATGAATGTACAATAACACAAGACATACATAGTTAGTTTATTACTATTAAGTAAAATTTCGTATAATTATTTGAATCTTGAAGTACACATTGAGTAAGTATGCGGTAATATCTCGCAATGAACGAAACTTAGTGGCAGAGATACGACGTACACGCTTGCTAGGTAAACAAACTAAATTGCCCACCTGCCTTCCACGACAAATTGTATGAAACAACTCGGTAATGGAATTGCGTTGTTGTCGTTTGTGTTCTATGGCATATAGCCAATTGGCATCGTAAAGGATAGTGCATAATAGCTGTTTTTTTTTTTATTAGAAATATTAGATCTCATACTTATAGGTTCGAATTGGGATCGGTTATGTTTATGTCACATAAAGGTTACTCGGGTTGAGACAGAGTGACCGAATCTTTCAGGCATCAGCCGCGAAAGCTGACATAGGACAACACATGGGTTCGAACCCCACCTCGGACGTTGCTGAACTATTTAGGCCTGTTTTATTTCGTTTATAACAGTTAATTATATAATAGGTATAGACTACTAAAAAACACAATTCAAAATATTTCATAAAATAATTTTATTTGATCCACAAAAACTTGTGGTAAAATCAAATTATTTTTTTCAAGTAGCCATAATAAGCAGCAACAAGCACTTTTGAATCTGCATACACAATAGCAAGATTATAAAATAAAAATCTTCCGATTGTAACCCTAATATGTGATGTTATCTGGGTAAAGGGACCACATTGTCGATTGCGCTTATGGCGGTATGTTCGTAAGTTTGTATACAAATTAGCCGTATACTTACTACAAAGCGCCATCAACAATTTTATTGTCACTTTTATTTGTCATTTACAGGGTCGTGAACACACCGTTAAGCCCCTACCGTATAAATGTCAACACAAGTCTATTCCCTATAAACGCATTCGGGCATACACGCAGTGCGATTATGGATTTTAAGACACCTCGTGTATACAAGACATAATGAAATACGTGGTTATCAACCTAATTTGAAATGTAAATTCTTAAGAATAGTTTTTTTTTTATTTTAGTCCTTGTGGCAAAAGCAATAAGCCATACTGCCTAGATGAATAGTAAACCATAGAAGAGCTTTCTTTTTTAATTTTGACGTCTCCCGCCCGACCTTGATTATTGATAAAATTGTCTTTGACTAAGAATATTTTACAATTTTACTTTAAAATAAGTGTGTGGTCGTAGAAAAAGTATTGTATGCAACATTGTTTAACTGAGTCAAAAAATGCTCGTGGCGTATTTAATAACAATTTTCGGCTTCGTCTCAAATTGTTATCCACGCCACTCACCTTTTTTGACCTCTCTTAAACAAGGGTTGCATAAAATACTAAGAATCCATACTATCAAAGTTCATTAGTTATTTTTTTCACATCAATGTGACATCGGCTTTATCGTCTACCGAGATGGTGCATGCTCATTGTACACCCTACTTACTTTCTAGGTCACTAACCTTGAGTGGTTTAGAATGCTCTCGGTTTAAAGGTGTTTAAGTCATTTTGCACGGTTTCATCATAATACTCATAATCATACGTCATATATAGGAGTCACGGTCATTCGCTTCATTATCTATTGATCGGTTTGTTAGGTAAACCATACGATGTCACTGACCTAATTCGTGTCACTTTGTATAATGGTAAGCGACAGAAGGGTGTCATTTATTGGCATACCTGGGATAACTGGGGGCAAGTTATAGGGATTTGATATCGATTAAAAATATGTCGATATAATTATAATAAAAGATGTGCTTATTGAACATTCTCGATTACAGTACAGAGGTTCAATGCCATAATTATCTGATATCGGGCCTCTTCAGATAGTAAAAACTAGTATGCAGATGTCATTTTAATCAAAATGACAATTTTAATATTGATATTTTAATATTAATTGTGTATTTTGAAAACTATTTTAAAATAAACGCATAACTAGCCGTTTAAA